>WJFB01001116.1:0-37487 GCA_009870185.1 Pygmarrhopalites habei
AAAAATGGTCAAATTTCAAAATTTTTCTTCGTTTTTCTGAATATGTGAGGTTGCCCCGGGCGTATCTGTCAACGAATATTGACGAGAAAGCTGTCCAAGATGCCCAATAACATGGTGGTTGATGGAAATGTGGATATGGGCTATCTTGACGTGTGTCCATGTGGCGAGGTCAGAACGACGAAAGATCACATTTTTGAGAGTTGGAAAATCGTCCTCAAAACTTTTAACTGGTCTAAAACTCCTCATCTTCTTTTCTTCATATCTTTGGCATCTCTTGAAATTTTTTGATGAAACCAACGGCGTTAGTTTGGTAATGAGCTGGAGTGTCTGGAACGCTGGTTGAACTTTTGAAAACGCCTGAGTTTCTAATACCCGGTTCTCGAGGTCTTCGGTTTCGGGGTTTTTGACATTATGGTGTAACCATTGTTGAAAACTAAAATTATAGTCCTTCAACTTCACTTTGATTTTAGAATTTTGTTGATCCGAGTGTTTTCATCAAAGTTATGACCATTTGAACGCAATAAGTCCAAAACCCGGGTATTCGCTCTCCCACATCAAAGCATGACAGGATAAAAATATGAGAGGTCATGGAGAGTGACGAGCAACTAATTGGCTACTCGGGGATGGTCTTCAAAACGTTTTTGGTCGGCGGGTTTTGTCGTAATGACCTCAGACGTCCAAAAAACCAAAGAAAATTAGTGGGAACTTTTGATTTTTGCCGATTTTTGACCATTTTTCAGAGGGTGCTGTAGGTCAGTCCTTCAACCGAATTGAATGGGACCAAAAGTGAATCAAATTCCGCATCCTTTGGCTATATTGTGATGTCGTTTTCATGAAATAATTCCAAAAGCTACAAAAGTTATTCAACATCAAAGTTATCCAGTCCACTTTGGCCCACCCTGTATACGTGTGTGTGGAAATTTGTGCACGCGAATATGACTGCTCATTCAATTTAGAATTTGCTTGTGCAGAGTACATACAAATATGCACACGAGGGGTGGAGAATGGAGAATCTTGATAAATTTATGGTGTACATAGCTAATAGTAAAGTGTAGAAACTTTTTCGTTTGAGAGGGAAGAGGATGATATCAGAATAGAGGGAGAGAGAGAGGGACAGTAGCCACTTCCTAATCATCTGTTCACTCTCGCCAATTTACATGTAATGCCTCATTCATGGTCATCATCAAAAAATATGGAAAACCATGTAAAATCCACACACACTCCATCCTGACTCGCACTCACATTAGAACTTGTTTCCTTTTAACCTGTACCTTTCAACACAGAAACAAGAACAGGATGTGACATCTTACTCTTGACCACGTCGTGTTTTTTCACAATATGTTTGTACACCGTGTGTGTGTGTGTGTGTGAGGGAGAGAGAGAGTGCTAAATTAAAGACGCGTTATGTTTGTGTGTGTAAATGATGCAAAAAAATGTTTTTTTTGTTTGAATTGTCCTATTAATTTTTACAGATCCATGATGATGATAGTTCAGTTAACTCTCAGGTATAATTAATTGATTAGCCTGTAGTGTGTGCTAGTGTGTGTGAATTTTTTAAACATTTATGTAAGCACTTTTTCTCACATTTAATTATCTCCTTAATGAGTCATGACGTTGTGCCTGCTGTGTGTGTGTGTGTGTGTGTCGTTTATTACTGTTTTGTCTCATAGTCATAGCCTCTCTCTCTGATGGGAAAAGAAGAGAAAAGGAGAGCAAAAGCAGACGAAGTATGGATGACAGGAAATTAAGTTTTGTCACGTTTTCCAAGATCAAAAAATAAAGAGGGGGTGTGGAGAGTGTGTGTGGTTGTGTGTGATTCAATTATGTTTGTGGTTGGGGCGTCCTACACATGTTGAAAGGCACGTTTGTGTGTTAAAAGTAATGGAGAGAGAAACTTTGACTGATCTGGATAGAGTGTAAAAATTGTTTGAATTATCAAGAATGGTCAAGCTCAGCAGAGAGAGAGAGAGTTGTTTATTTTGTTTAAAAGTACAATTTGTCTAGAATCAGCATGAATATTGTTATCATCATCAGACACACTGTATTCTACGTTCTCTAACAGCTTGACTGCAGTCTTCGAGGCAGTCCGTCAAACACAAGTACATAACATACATTATTCATTTTTTATTAATTTCAAATATTAAATGGTTTTCAAACCAAAAGGATCGTAAAAAAGTTTATCAAAAAAAATCGAAACTGATGTAGCATTTCCATTGTGGATCCAATAAAAAAATTAAAAAGGTGTAATGAATAAATTACAAGGAATAGACGAAACAACTTCTCTTTTCTCTCTCCCTCCCTGTAGCTTGTGTGTGTGTCTGTATGTCTGTACATTTGTTGACGAGTAAAGTATGTTGCATTCACAGATATCATCGACGACAGTTGCTTGTTGAACTTGTCAGTCGTCAATTTCACTCTCCACACTTTACAACTGAACTGCACTGGTCACAGTGTAAATGAAACGAAGAGAGAGAGAGAGATGACCAACCAACAAAAAAATGTAATAGTGAAAATATATGGGTTGACAACAAATTAGCTAATATGATTGTTCTAGTTCAGATTTGGTCAAAGTCAAGGAGCTTTCACTATACACACACACACAGTCAAGTGACCACATATGTGAGTTAAGTACCACGTGATTCTATACTCTGCAGAGACAACAATACAATGTGTATTGATTTTTTTTCTCATCTATCCACCACAGACTTGGTCATTTATAAAAGTTTTGTACCGATACTTTCAACTGTCTCTTTCCAACGGATTTTTGTTAAAATGCCCCATGCCCCTATCACAATGTGCAAATTCATGCATTCCATTCCCTGTGTGTGCCTGGTTAGTTTATTAGGTAATACCACACACACGTCTCACATTGTAGTGAGAGAGTGTGTGTAATGTTGTATCCATGCTCTTGACCTGACTGTGACCCCTTAGCAAAAAGTGTGTTTGTGTACCCTGTATAGTGTACTAAAAGTTTTAGTCTAAAACATATTTGAACCACACACACGCACACCACGCACATGGTGAATGTCATGACGTACCTCGTAAATGCTCTCTATAGCCTTGGTTGTTGCCCCTGCACTAATTCTTAAAGCTTTTCCAGCTGCTGACAAGACACGGCCCTTGGCGTGAGACCCTCTACTCACCACTAATGCTCCCGTATTGAGGGTCGTGCTGAATGTGTCAAGGGACAATTTGGCCAAACCCTGTGTTTGCATAATTTATAATCAAAGCTAAATAAAGTCCTTTTGTCCATGATTTTTCACATTAGTCCATTTCTTTTGTCCTTCATCCTTTTTTGTCCATCATTTAGTTTTGACACTTGGGAATTGTATTTATAATGTATTTAAGTTTAAGTTTCATTTTAAAATTATTAAGCTAATTATATTTATAAGCCCACAGATTTGTTATGAATTAATACCAACAATGAAGCAAATTTTCCATCATGCTTAGCAGGATTTCAGGTCCAAGGAAATTTTTTATATAACCATCAAATCTAAAATAGTATGGAATAATTTGAGGGTCATCATCATGCAATTTTGCAAAATAAATAAAATAAATAGGCAAGGAATTGTAAATAGGGGATGCATGCAAATAAAATGTCCAAATAATTAAAAAGTGCAGTCAAACCACTTGGAAGTCACCAAGTGAAAGTCGTCCAGTTTTTTTTTTCATTTGTATCAAAATCATTTTTTTTATTGTCGAGTCAACAACTTGAACTATTTTTTTGAGGAAAAACCATGTAAATGGACTCAGAGATATGGATATCAGAGTGTAATAAGCAAACGAGTACAGAAATTTGGTAATTAATTTTCTTTCCTCAAAAATAAACTGAATATTTATGTCATCTTCAAAATTGTAAGTAGTGAGTAAAAAAGTCTTACACAATCAACCAAAACAGGTAGTAAAAAAACATTCATTAAAAAAAACTAACCAAGTAAAACTATTTTAATGTAAAATCATCATTCAACATAAAGACACGCACACAACAATTAAAAAAACGTACAAAAAGTACTGATCATTTAGTAAGTAACAAGTAGTTATTCTTTGTCTGGAAGTAAGTAATGACAAAAGTAAAATTGTGTTTTGTTTTGGAGAATAGTGTTGTATATTGTAAATACAAATCATGGAAGAGACTTTACATCTCTCTAATTAAACAATTCAGTCATGTAGTACAGTTACAAGTAACCAGTTATATGCAGTATGCAGTAAGTCTGAAAAAAACAACTCGAAGACACTCACACAAACAAGTAAAAAGTTATCAATTCTATTTAAATGTCCAACAATCATCGTTTGATTATAGTAGTAGAAAATGAGTATCAAAATGTAGAGAGAATCCAAGTAATATAATGAAGACATGCGGGGGACACAAATACATACCAAAATAGAGTACTGAAAAAGGCAAGGAAAAGTCAAGAGAGAGAAAAGGAATAAAGACAGAGACTAGGGATGAGTTAATAAATTTGAGAAAAAAGGACCCACACACGAAAAAATGTAAAGTTTCATTCAGTTATGTATTAATATTCAAACGTATATTTCAAACATTACAAAAAAACGTGCACAAACAAGCAAATAGAGCCACAAAAAAGATAGTTTAAGTACTATTTTCCTCATCTATTGTTTTTCAATTTATAATCATAAGTAGACCCGTGTAATTTAGTTATGTAGACTGTAATAAGGTGAAGCATTTTATAAGTAATTTTGGTATAAATTCATTAATTTTTTTGTGTAAAAATATATTGAAAGTAAATTATTAAGGAGAGAGATTATTACAAACACACACATTACGTTTACACATGCAAATTGCATGATGTAAGAAGTCATACTGCTTTCAAGAAGTAGGTAGTTTTTGTAAAAAAAATTAGTATATTATCTTGTAGTGTAAAGAAGAAACTCATTCACACTCCCAGGTTCATGGGTAACAAAAATTCTAATGATAAGCCTGATTGTCTTTTTTCAAAATAAGGAAAAGATGACGCCTAGCTAAATGGGAAAGTGTGAGAAAAGGAACTATTATAACGTAAGTGCATGTGGAGATCAAATGAGTATTTCAAAAAAATATAAAAATCCTCCTTAAAAAAGTAGATAGAGAGAGAGATGCTAGTCTGTGTAAAAATCATGTTTTTCTTTCTTCTTTCTAATAAAAACGAGTCTCAGAGAGCAAGGTTATTTGGTTTTTGGAAAAATTAACTTGATCCTGTTGGTTCCTCCAAATCATTTTCACTCACTTTATACGTTCATCCTATTCCTAACTTTTCTTTTCTTTTATTTCTTTGGAAAATTTGACTTTAATCATGTGACGAGGATGGAATCCACATCCCACAATCTAATTCTTTTAAATTCTAACACGCACTAAAATAACTAAACCTAACACACACACACACACACACACACACACACACACACACACACACACACACACACACACACACACACACACACACACACACACACACACACACACACACACACACACACACACACACACAACTCTCTCTCTCTCTCTCTCGTTATAACAATCACTCTCACGCTCAAAACAAAAATCAGACAGAATAAGAGCATTACCGCAAGTTACACATTACAACAAACGAGCATCTCTCCCTAAAAGAAAATACTCACAAAAAAAGAAATATCCGCTGGCTACTTAATCATTTATATTACTCGAGTACGAGTACAAAAAAAATCTGCACTATAGCTTGTCATTAGCTTTCATTAAAAATGTAACACTAAACTTTGGATCATTTAGTCATCATCATTTATGAATGAAATGCTCTCTCTTTTTTATGATTTCCACATTTTTTTTTATAAAAAACATACATTGATGCCTATCCTTTCTATTTAAAATGACTATGTAGGTATTTTTAGTTAAAGATAAGACGGTAAGTAATGCAACTTTTCTTCTTTTTTGATATTCCAACTCGAAAATGGAATAAAAAGTTAAAGAACTTTTTGACAAGTTCGGTTTTAACAGTGTACAAAAATATAAAATAAAAACATGATCACTCCATAGTTGTCAAAAAAATATAATATCGCCTAACATACACAAGTACAAAACTCTCTCTCTCTGTCATTTGGATAATATAATATAAAACCTTTCTCTAGAGTTTGAGCAGGAAGTCAGGAAGATTATATTATTATATATATCCTGGATATATATAGCACACACTCACTATATATATTGTATGTTTTGGGCCCACATGCGGATTTTTAAATCGATTTTTTTAGTTAAAAAAATAAAAGTCGCCTACTACAATTAGGTATTAAACTACTAATGCTATACACCTCGCTTTAAAATGTTTGAATTTTTCTGGCTTTTAATACTTGCCAGGCACACCATAAGCCGTGCTAACATGGTTAGCATGAACATTAGCATGGGCATTTGCTTTGCTAGCAGCAATTGAAGTTGTAAGTTGACCAATTGAATTAGCCACAGCTGCTCCTACCTGGGTGACCGCACCGAATATACGAGCTTTGGCAGCGAGGACATCTCCAGCTGTCCGGGTAACGGATGCGAGGACTGGAGGTGCAGACTGAACCACGGCTCCAACGACTTGACCCTTGGCATTTAAGAGACTCAGGAGGGTGGAGACGGTGCCCTGGAAGGAAATTTTTATCATTTTTCCAAATTCTACACTTTTCATTTTACGATTACTACGTCATATGTCAAGGCTCTCAAAAAAAGTCTTTGACACACACGAATGAAATCCCTCGCCATTTGTGTCCAAAGTTCATTGTCGATGGTGTGAGGTACTGTAAATCCTCTCCATTTAAATATACTAAGGGTTCCTTCAGGGTGAAAGCGAGAGGATTTACGGTACACGGTGTCACTGAAAAAGTACACACGTGCTTTCTCCACGTCACCGTCAATTAATTTGATGGGGATTCAAATATATTAGACTTTTTTGACATAACTGAAAATTGTCGATTAAGAATTATTTTGTAAAAAAAAGAAAGAAAGTCGAGTTGAGTACAACTGACGTTTTTGTGTGGGTGTGTTTATAATACGTAATGCATTATATATGAATGTGGTGAGTCCTCATGAAGAAATGAGGGTGAAAGTTGGTAAGGTCGGGAAGTATGGATTGAGACAGAGTATGATAGTCTCAGTAGAGTATGGTTTTTTTGGGCTTACTTGAAGGATGTTGGCGGCGACTCCGACCAGACTATTAAGTAGTTGTGTACCAAAGTTGACAGTATTGGCCGCGGCCTGAGAGAAAACATTGACAAAGTTGTTGGGTGTTTCGGCAACTGTGTTGGGCCCCTGAGGAGGAAAGAAATCAGTGCACACTACTGTAAGGCTTGGTGAGAGAGTACATAGTATAGTACGGTACAAAATTGCACAAAACTTATATCTAGTATTTCCCCCGTGTTGTACGATCGTCTTTTCATCTTTTCATTTGTCATTAACACACGTAAGTTAGTGAAGTATAAATATAATTGGAGTCCCCCCAAATATAATTAAAATACCCAACCCAAGAGGAAAAAAGAGTTGGTGGTGTGGTGTGCAAATACAACAGTGACAATTAACTATAAATGTATTAAATAGTTCTCTCCTCCTCCATTAAGCTCTCTTTAAGTTTGATTAAAGGAGTTGTAAAGGGGGAGGAGAGAGAAAAGTGAGAAAATGAAAGCTGAGAGTATTTTAAGTAAATTTCTGTTTAAATATAAGGGATATATGGAGAAAATTTGAATTCGAATGGAATACCAATTTGAGTCCGAAGCGAATTTTTTTTGAAAAAAATAGTTAGGATTTTCGTCTTGGATTAAAGTGCAATGATTAATTATATGAAGGTGAGAATTATAATTAAGATTTTCATACGAATGCTGGGGGGCTGCCATATCCTGATGAATATCCTCCGGAGTTTGCTCGTTCATTCCTCTGGAATTTTGATTAATTTATTTTTCAATGCAATTACTATTAATGTGTGTTGTCAACAAACGGGGATTAGACGGGAATTTCGGGGGCCATACCTGGACTGACTCGGTGTTGGATGAAGCGTCGGCGAGGAGGGATGGGGATGAGAGGGAAGCTCCAGTTAAACCCTTCAGTAATTGCGTCTTTGTGTCCACTAACACTTTGGTTCCTGCCAATCAATAAATTTACAATTAAAATTAAAAATTCATTTCAAACAGAAAGGAACTGATTAACTTTTACATTAAAAAATTCTCACCTTGTGTTAAAGAGTTGGCGACACCCTAACCGAAGAAATGTCCCCAATTTTAAAAAAAATAATCACAATTAGCTCAACTTTACATTACTGGTTATCATAATTAAATAATTTCACACACAGCACACGTCATACAATCTATTTTTTCAAATTTGAAAAATCTAAATTTGATTACAAATCAAAATTCCACTAAATTCTACAGTGTTACTTTCACTATTAAAATAACAATCATGCACCCGAAGAATCATTCTCGGATTTAAAGTAAAAATTAAAAACTACAATACATGTCAAACTGTACCTTTTTTCAAAAAGAATTTCAAGCACAATTAAATTATGCATAAATAAAAAAAATTGTAGCCTTGTCTTCCCTTGCCTTGACAAAGGTTTATGAACTCTTAATAAATAATTGTGGTGTGGATTAATTATTATGCTAAAAAGTACTGGGTGTACTTTAATTACATACGTTACCATTTAATAAAAAGGGTTGTCCTTTAAATAAATACTATTTTGTACTGATCAGACAATTTCATGATTGTTGTTCGATCAAGTACAAGTGCATTGCATTTTTTTACCTCTTCTCTCTTTCTTATTACTCAATCTATATGAACGTGATCAAAGTGTGTGTGGTTAACACAGCGAGTACATATGCTATGATTTACTAACCAACCAAACTAAAGCAACTTGACACTGAAAACTGATTGCGTTGAGTAATCTTGTTCATGAAACTACTTTTCTCTTCTTCTTCTACTGTGGATTTGAAACAAGTAGAGAAGAGAAGAGAACAAAAAAGTGAAGTAAGAATAAACAACTGTGTGTCACCCCATTATCATCTGTCTCTGATAATGATGACAATAATACACTAATTACATTTTACTTAGTCCCCCGTACGCCCGACGACTTCAATCGTAAATATATTTAGGCGTGTGTGTGTCACCTCATCACACATTAAAATGTCGAGTAGTCCGAGTTTTGAAACGTTTTCTTTCATTTTTCCATTTTCAGTGTTTTGTCAGTGTATTTTCCCCACACAAGTACGGCATGGAGTGTCAAGTGATGAGTGTCAGAACAAAAATTCAGTGTCAGCATGTTCCGTTCAATCATGTCAAAATTGATTGTAAATTGCATTTTTCTTTTTCTTTTTGCATAGTGCATTTGGGCGCTTGTGCTAGGGCTAGTGGGAAGAATCACCATTCATGGAGCATTTAATATTTTTTAAGGGAAGGATGAATAACTAATTTAAGTGTGTACAACAAAAGTTCTTTGTGCATTTAAAAAGTTGACATAATTTTGAAAATAAACTAAAGTGCACTACACCCTAATGATGACGAGGATAAAGTGGGATTACTCATTCTAACTAATCAACTAAACACACACAATGGTGTCAATATTATTGCTCATTTTAATTGACACCCAATCAACTGAAAAGAAACGGGATTGGTAAACAATACACTAATGAATTAAAAGTGGGGTTTCCTTCACACTAACGTGTGTACCACTAAAAGAGGCTTTAGCGAAGAAATCTCGTCACACAATTTATTGTCTGCAATGTGACTCGTAAACTAAAATCCTACACTATTGTACTGTATTGTGTAAGGATCCATGCTATGCTCAGATTGAAAGGTACTTTTTTTTCTATACAACAATTCTATGTACAGCTAATTATGATTTCTAGATCAAATTGTAAAACTAGAATCTTTTCTAAAGAGTAATAGAGAAAACAGAATTTAAGGATTAAGTGACTAGTGCTGTGTACAAAAATATAAAGTAAGTGTGCAAATAAATAGTAAAAATTAGCAAAGGATGTTGGGATTCATTTTTTTGCGTGTGTCTATCTGTACATTAGAGGAAGAATGCTCACATTGGCAACACGAATGGCACTCTTAGCACCAGTTTCAGCAGCCTCGGCTGCTGTTTCAGCAACTCCAGTCACAATCCGAGCACCGGTTCCCAAGGCTTGTTCCGCTGCAACACCCGTCCCTTCCAAAATTTGGATGGCAGAGTTTCCCAGATTTTTGATTCCAATCCCCAACGTTTTTGACACGTTCTTTTGTTTTTGTATTTTTTTAACAAGTCGCCAAAAAATGCATGCACACAACCAACATTCACAAAATTACTTACCAGTCCCACACCAAAATTGGGGTCAATTTTTTGAGAGTCGTCGTTAGGTTGTATTGTATTGTACCGTCAATCAATTTGTATGTTGTAGTTATAGTAGTACATAGTTATATTATAGTAAAGAGTAGTTATTTAGCTGTGAGAGAGTCTCTCTGCCGCGTGTCACGCATTAAAAGAAGAAAAAAAACTTTTTTGTCTTTTGTAAAAGTCCATTCTCTTCGTTCTTCTTGTAGTTGTTCTCTTGTATAAATCCTCTCTCTCTCTCGATGGTAAATTAATGTACAATAAATATATAAAATATTTGTCCAAAAAGTTACCACCAATCCTTCTTCTCGATTAGAGAGACAACATTTTTTCCCTATTACATTAGGTCGTGTGTGTCACAGACACAGACACACACGCTCCTCAATCACTTTCTGATCTTCTCGCAGTTTTTTTGGAGTGATTGCAAAGAGCTTGACACACAGTCACAACACACACACACACACCAAGTCACAAGCCCCAAGGCATCCTCCTTTTCATTCATTTGAATGTGGAATGGTGTGTGTGTTTGTGTGTAGAAGACAGACACTTTTGTAAAGGGGAAAAAATATCTCTTCTGCTCCTTCTTGGCTTTTGCGATTTGTTAATTGCGTATGCAGAGAAGCGAACGCTGTGTTTGTTATGGGGAAGGGGGTGGAGGGGTGGGTGAGAGTAAAACATATTTAACTAAATGTAGGATACTTGTGCTATAAATAGCACAACAGCAGCATTGATTAATTATAAAACTTTTGACTCAAGCCTGCCGGAATGAGAATTGAACATCAAGCTCAAAACTCCTGTCCAAACAGGGCGGCAGGTTGTTAGTAAATACTAATTCAAGCCAAAATATATATTTTGTCCATGCATGCATTATTGGACACAAATGACTCTCTAGCTTTTAGAAGTAGTTCACTGACGACTCAGCAAATAGGGTTTATCCATTCTGCATTTGTAAGATGGAGATTTGAAGAGCGCTATAAAAAATACTAAATAGTGAAATATGGAACGGTATAAAAACCCGTTTTTCATATTTAATGTGTAGTTAGTACAAAGCACGTTATGCATACTACCAAAAAAATTAAATTATTCACGACTCGTTTCTCTTCCTCTCCAGGAATGAAGGATAAAGAGAGACTCACTCTCACACTCTCAATTCAGAAACTATTATGCGGTTTTCGCAAAGCTAACTACCTACGAACATACACGGCAAAAGAGTTGAGGGATTTTTGCACAACATTCCGCGTCATCACTTTCAATCTCCTCCAAAAAGCTTAAAAGGAAAAAAAATTGTTTTTTCTTGGGATATTATAAGTCCCTGGATAAATAAATTGGGAAAGAAGTTGTCTATCAATAAAAAGACGTCAATGACAATGACGTAAGATTTCCCCCATTTTTTGTGTCTAAAAGGTTAGGGAAAATGACTAGCAGTATTTGCACTAAATCTCTGTACACACAACACTTGCGAATATCTACAGTCAAGTCAAATTTTGACTGTTAAGATAATGGCTTAATTATAATAATTATTAATGAACTCTGTCTACTATTATTAGAGTAGTTAAATCTCATTAAAAAAAATTCTTGACTTGTTCTCATTGGGATTGAATTATGTCTAGATCAGATCAGAGTCTAAAAAAGATATTTAAGGTGGAAGGTGAGGAGGAATTAAAGCATGAAGCATTTAAAAATACACTACAGAGAAGCTTGAAAGCACTTAAATAGGACTAGGACGCTGAAGCCATTACGCTGCTATGTCACCAAAATTGTCATTCGTTCAGTCAATTATCATCATTCAAAAAATATTGCAAAAAAAAGAAAGAAAGTTATATAAATACTTTTCAACAAATGAGGAATTCTTTTGTTTTGTCAAAACGATTCCAAGAAATAAAACAAATGTTATGTACACACACACATATTTTTCTGAATGATGACTCTCTGATACTGGTTTTTGGTCACACTCTCAAAACAATTTTTGTTTTTTTCAGTTTTTTAGTCGATGTGGATCGTAGAGTGTAAGAAATATCGTATCGTCCCGTCCTAAATGATCTGAGTAAGAAGACACAACATTGGTTAAAAGTCCAAAAGTCAAAGTCATATTGTAGAATAATTTAAGAAATTTGTAAAAAAAAATAAGATGGTTTGAAAATTTTGTAAGGTATTTTTGTGATACAAGTGTAGATGATGATGGTCAAATATAAAAATATATTGTGGGGGGCACCTCAAGGGCTTTTGTTATTCTTTCTCCTGGACTTTCAGGGATTACAGGACTGTCGTCATTGTCCGCAATGCTCCTCACATCATTATTTTTGCTCTCTGACTCGTCCACGTCCTCGTCATCAGAAAATACCTAAATCAATTTTACAGTTGGGAATTTCCCTTATTCCTCCCGTCAACAAAAATTTGGTTTATCTTAACAAATTAAATTCTACAAACTAATTTTTATTAATTAAAAGTCGAAATCGTCTGTTCTTTGTCAATTTTTTTACTGTGCAGTAAAGAAATTCCAACTAAAAAATGTCTTAATAAAATTAGCAAATATAGGTTGTACAATTAAATTTAGCGTCTAAATTTCCAATCGTAATTAATATATTTTACTGTAATAGCCAACTAAACTTGATTTCCAAAAGAACACACACACAGTCTAATATGTAAAAGTCTGCACACAAAACATTCATTTAATTGTCTTTTTAGTAACCCAGTGAAATTTTACAGTCATCCAATGAGCAGTCCAACGTCAGCAGCAGTGCGTATTGTACAGTACATGTATTAAATTGTTCAAAAATACAGTATTCTGTATTCTTTTTTTGTCCCCTCCAAAAAAAACTTTTATTTTGTGGCTTCCCTTTTCATCACTTTCTTCAACGTAGAAGAGTTTGGTCATGAAAGTGAGAGTCCAAATCACATTAAAAAACTTTTTATAAAAAAAAAGTTTGACCATTAGCAATGACCACGTTGTCAAAAAAAATGAGAGCAGAATGCTATGAACTTGGTCTACGTCTCTCAAGTCAACTTTAGTGAACCATTACACATCCTAGACGAAAGAATGCGAGTGATACATATAATTATTTCACGCCCATTTCCCTAGTTTTCAGTTTCATCTTGGTATCATTTTTTTGACCTCCTCCCATCTCAACGGACAGGAAAAACAGGAAAAACAGTAATTCACTTTTGTTTTTCATGTGTGTCTCTCCTTTTCCTCTTCCATGTCAAATTGACTTTTGTCTGGAGCAGGGAACTCAAATACTAATGGATTGGACTGGTTCATGATGATGACGAAGGAGGAGGAGGGATGATGATAATGATTGTGCAAGATGTCATGAGAATATTTTCCCCCAATTCCTGTGAGAGAGTTTTTGGATGGACATTGCACGACTCCGTTCTGCCATGCAATTGTGAGTACACACGGATGATGATGTGTGTGTATTATAAAAACTTAATACCCTTGACCATTTTTTAAAATGTGGATGTGTGTACAAGCAATTAATACGTGAGTTGGTTTGAATATCATACAATAATATGAGGGGGATAAAGTTGAATCCCACCATGTGACTCACATTAATTGTCCCCACAATTTGATTACTATCAAGTCTAGGCCACCACCCGTGGAAGACCCACGTGAGATTCAGATTTGTGTGTGTGTGTGTGTGTGTGTGGATTCCAGCCAGGCAGAGGATTAATTTTATAATAATTTAATTTTTGTTCCTATCATGTTTCTTCTTTACATTTTACCACTTATACATCATTTAGTCGGAAGGTTGTGTGTGTGTGTTCTCTCCGTTTTAGATTTTGAGGTAAAATGGTTGGAAAAGTATTATGTGAAGTAGTGCATAATGGTCTCTCTTATGGTATGTATAATAAATTTTTTGAAAAAAAAGATTATGATTATATTTCTCTGGTCTGAATGAATCTCGTGGGAATACCTTATGCCTTGGAAAAAAATGAGGTAGAGTAGCCTTCAAGAATGGGAAAAAACTGATTGTGACTACCTCACCTTACCTTTTGTATTACATTAAATTGCATCTATAAAGCAATCTCCATTTCACAATTTTAGAAATAATAACAAAAAAAATTGTATCAAATATCCCATGTAATTTTTTTTGTATGAATTTCAAGACTTCTTTGTCGTCTTCATATTTCTGACTGAACCACACTACACACACACATACACACGCCTTCAATTATGTTCTATTGTCTCGAATAATTAACCACAACTAGACTAACACTGTATGACATGTAGTGGATAAATGTTGTGGTTGTCAATTCCCTATTTCTCTCTGATTTTTTGAAAGTGGAGGAAATGTGAAGTCCAAATAATTGTCCAGAGATTTGAGACGAAAAATGGGGAGAGAAAATGGATTCGAAGAGAGGAAATTCTTCTTCATGGAATGGCATAAAACAAAATTTGCTGTTTTGATAACAGCTTTTGATAAAACTTATTTAGTGTTTAAATTCTTTATCTGAATTTTGCATTGTCAAAAATTTTCCATTTTTCTCAGCATAAGGAGAGTGTAGTCTATGACAAATGCTCTCTTAAATATTTGGTCAATTATAAATGTGATATTGCTCAAAGCAACGTTCATTTTGCACAAGCAAAACAAGTTACGAGATCTTGCATTACTTCTCTCTCTCCGTCTCTGTCTCTGGTTCTTTCATTGATTTTTACACCTATTGTATGTAATGCATGTATGAGTTTCTTCTTTTCTATGAATTTTTGTTTTGTCTACTATTTTAGGTCGTTGCGCCTGTTTTCGTCTACCTACTATTTTCTACTATCTTTCAAGAAAGCCATATTACATGTACACACAGTAAAATCCCTACTACAATTTTTTCAACTACGAAAGTGAAGATTTCATCAGAGAGGATTTGATATGTCTACTACCATGTGTGTGTGAAGTACGCCCGTGCAGTCATCCACATTTGACTACATAAGTATGATGAAGATGAGTCAGAAAAAAACCTACACACACATTCACTCCTAATATTTATTTATTCTTCACGACAAGAGGAGGAGGAGGAGGAGAAGAAGAAAAAGAAGAAAGGACAACTAGAATAATTCCTCAATTCAAATCCTATGATACTAGGTCAAGGAATTTCCAAATAAATCCTCTCCTCCACACACGTATTATGTATGGAGTGGAGGGGGATTCTTTTAAAACAAAGTGTTGATCAATCATGTAAGTGATTCAAAAAAAGAAGTTAAATCCTTTTCCATTTTCTCTATTGACGAGGGACACACACACACTTGACAGGAGCACTCAATTGAAATGGAGAAGAATGACGAACTCGAAAGAGAAAAGAGAAAAAAACAAAAACGGACTTCGCCGGTCTTTCTCTTTATGTGTGTGTGTGTGTTTCACTCTAATCAAGTCTTTTTACCTTGTATTAATTTTTCTAGGTTGAATAGCTTAAATGTGTCGGGAAGAACCACACAAAAAAATTAACCTTTAACTTCCTTTTATTCATTCCATCTCGGAATATTAAATTTTTTTGAAGAGGATCCATTAAACCTTGGTTAATTTGTATGTGTAAACAAACTTGGGATGGATTTCTTCATCCTTCACTCAAATGTGTGTGTGTGTGCTGTGTGTGGAATGGCATGTGATATACCTATACATCAAATGTGTAGAGCTACAAAATGTTGCATCGTCTCATAAAAGTGTACAATTATAATATTGAAATCTGACTGACATAACCCAGAACTTCAACTTTTAATGTCGTCGTCATCACATCACTATCATCATTATCATCGTGCAGTGCCAATACATGAAATCGTCCCTCTCGCGAATGATCCCCCTCTTTCACACACACACACACACACGAACTCACCATGTGTTTTGTGTGTGTGTCTGTACAATTTTTGTGATCTTGCAATTTTTTATGACATTCATTTTTTTCATAGTACATATGCACAACTGGGATCACCTCTCCAACTTGACTCTACACATATCACACATGTATATGAAGTGTTGGAGACGGCCAGTCACTCTTTCTACTCGTTCGTGATTTGTATGTAATAAAGATAGAGAGGGAGAGAGAAGACAGGTGATGAGGACTATTTAGTATATTTATACAGTCATCTCACACAAACAGGTGGAACAGTTAAGATATGTAATAATAATCTTTTTCACAGCACCGCTCACACACACAGTCGTTTGTTTACTGTGGAGCTTTATTATGCTGAGGGCAGTTGTCCCACATTACATCATTACATGCTTTTGCTTCAGCCCAAGAAATTCGATAACCATTCAAACCATTCTACTTCTCATCGTGTGTGTGTGAATGTTATCGTCCACACACACACCTCACCTTCACATTCATCGGTCAGTGTGTGTGTGAGAGGGAGACTGAAGACGGAGAGAGACAATTGGAGTATATGTAACAGCATACACAAATGGAAATGAAGTGTGTGTGTATTTAGCCATTACAAATACTTGAAGAGTAAATCCTGACTACCCTTACACACACTCAGAGAGAGAGGAGGAGAGAAAACACTCGACTGTGTGTATAATGGTGGGTTAAAACGGATAATCATAATATAAGTCACCCAACTCTCGTTGTCGTCGTCGTTGTTCTCAGGTTTACCTCTGTACTCAATTCATTACGTATTAAAAATAATCTGATAAGGCGTGTCCTGTGTCAGAACCAATTCAATCAACGATGACCATGGCATGTTTCTCTTTGCTTCTTCAAACTTCTCTCTGCACTCTTTTAAAGAGCTCCACTCCATGAGAATAAATTGCAAGAGCAAAGAATATGCAAGAGAGAGGGAGAGGGAGAGAAATTATAGTTGTGATTATTTACCAAAATTACGCAATAATTATTTCTCATCGTACATACTCGATTGTAAATAATCATCACCAAACATCAAGGAATGGAGAGTGTTCACTCAGTACACAGGAGGACGACTACCTGATTCACAAATCCTCAAATGAGGACTACAAGTACAAATAAAGTCAAAAATGTAAATACAGTAGTGTACTTATTTCATGTATGCAGAGGAGAAGAGGAAAGACTGAAGTACGGAACGGAGGGGGATGAATGACGACGTAGAAAGTCATCACACAGAATTAGTAACGGATTAAAATTTCCGATGGAATCCCCCCCCCTTCGGCATTGATACTCTCTCTCTCTCTCTCTGTATGCGTCCAGAAAAGGATCTATTTTTTATCTCCCTAAAAATAATCTTGTCACATCCACAAGGGAAAAAAGAGAGATAGAATGCAATTTGAAAAAAAAAATATTAAATTGACAAGGTGAAAAAAGCTAAGATTTCAATTGCAACTCTTAAATGGAATTTATTCCCTATTATATAATACTATTTATAGTCCACACAAGACAAAGGACAAGAGAAGGAGAGAGAACAGGGACCCTTCCATCATAAATAAAAAATTGACAAGAAACAAACAAACCCACAGGGGAAATTTTGAAGGCTATAAAATAACCAAAAATCATCAAACTACATAAATACTTTGTACTACATGGACCACATACTTGCACTTGATTTTTTATTCATTATATTTTTAAAACCTCACCCTTCTCTCTGTTCTCTCCTACAATCCTACAATGTGTGTGTGTGAGGGGTGATAAAGGATTTTGCAACCTTTGTTACCTTCTTATTGTTGTATGTAAGTACGTAACGCACACTACGTACATAGTAATATAAAGTTTGGATGTCCCAGCCGCACACACAGTCCAATTGTAAAATAATATCCTTTAGATTTTTCACTAAAAAATTGTAGGAAAAATGTAGAAGAATAGAGCATGGACATTGTTCCAACTTTTGTAAAGGTCTGTTCCTCCTTCTGTTTAAATCCATTACATTAAATTTTGTCTGTATAATCCTCTCGTGGTAATAATAATCTTTCCCAAGATTACACAGGTAGTGGCAAAGCTTTGTTTCTACTCTCGTTGTTGTTGTTGTGTGTGGATGAATCTCTTGTTCTATTTCACAATCCCCTCCCCCTCCTCCTCTCTACATGTATCTCTCAGGTTCACAATGACAATAAAATGCGGAAAAGATGCCAAAAAAATAAATTACACAAGTACACAAGCTAAGTGTGTACAAAACAGTGTTTTGTTTTTAGTGTGTCTACCTCTCTGTGTCCCTTTCTTCTCAAATGACTTATGTTACTCATATATTACTCCTTTACTGTGACTCCCTAGTCTGACCAAATAAATAATACTTTGAATTCGCTACAAACACAGACACAATAAGTAGACAGCTGAGGAGATGGAGAGATGAAAAACAGAAGCAATCAAAGTTAATTTACTATTCTTGTACATACGCCATTACATCTCTCCCTGTGATGCAGTTTGAATTGAGAGGAGAAGAAGGAGGAGAGGCCTCTGGTACAATATATGAAATCTTTTTTGCATTTCCTAGATCCTCTTGCAAAAAGTAAAATTCCCTCTTCCTTTCATTCCTCCACGGATGATTTTCCCTCCCCTCTGGTTCTCTCTGGTGATTATGCATAAATTGAGTCTTTTGTATTCCACACACACACACACGACAGGCACACACGTGAGTGTGTACTGTGTAGGAATGTATTGAACAACTCCTGATCTCCCCATTGTTTGGATTTTTACCACAAAATTAATCCCCTCTGCCTAATAATCCACACACTACACTGTACACTGTGTCTTTGTGTGTGGGGAAATATTCAAGGGTTTTAAAAATTGTCATGATAGTATACATTTATTCGAGGGAAAATATGGGTAGTGGATAAAAGGGAAAAAATTGAGGATTTGCAAAAATGAGGAGGAAGAGAGAATGAAATAAATTGAAATCATCATCACGAAAGAGCATTATTATGATTCCACCTTATGAGATATCTATAAAAGAATATTGTTAATTAGTGTGCAACCATCCTTATTGTTTGCCTGTTGAAGGAATCCTTTTCCCTATACTACAACACCACAAACACACAGTTTCTCATGTACAGAAGAGAGAAAAAAACAAACTTTCTTGCCAAGAGACGTGGACGGTGGGTCATTATTACAACACAGAGATGCACCCTATGGGAGAGTACACTGTGTGGGTATTTTACTGCTGTGTGTGTATGTATGTGCGTGTGTGTACATTTACATAATTGAGTGAGGCATCTCAGGTTGTGTTGAGAAGAGGGATACTGTGTATCTCTGTAGTTTTGACACACAAATAAAGAGAGAGAGAATTCTATAATTCTTTTGTTACATACTGAATAACTATGTATGGTTATGACTGGGACTGAAAGCAGTAGTGACTGTGGCTGTGTATTTTTGTGTGCCTGCCTGTAAAGAAGAAAGTGAAGTGAGCATGAAGCAAAACTTTGTATGGGGATAAACACAGTCTTCATGTACGAGAGATAATGATGAAAAGTGACTGACTGACTGTGTTTTCTTGCGAGTAGAACCCACTAAATAGCCCCATACAACACACACACGTACACAGGAGGAATGTCGAGACAGCTGATGTATTATATAATAATGATTTTGCACATTTATTTGTAAAATATTCCTCAAAAACTTGACTATCCTCTGGGTTGCATTGTAGGTACAGTAAATGCCCAAATGTAAAATGTTTTGAGAGTTTTTTAATTGATTATGATTTTCACGATGATGGATTTGTTGTGATTATGATTTTGTTCATGATGACGAGGAGACATGATGGATTTTACATGCTACTCAAAGAGACAAGTGAAAAAATGTCCAAGAGAGAGAGAGAGAGAGAGAGAGAGATACAACATTAAAAAAAAGGAAATTTGAGATGAAAAGCCATGTTGTACAATAATTATGGATAAATGCCTTTTAGCACACATTCATTTATCTATTTAGCCATAGATAGAGGATAATTTCCCTTAGTTTGAACGTAGATTTGTGAACTAATTACTAGTTATGTACTGATAGACTGTGTTTGCATACACATGTACTCTCCCGATGTTGTGATACTATTTTCCCACGAGCTTTACTCAATAATAGTAATTAATCATCCTCATTACCCTCAGTGTGAGGAGGAGGAGGTTTGAGAATGTGTGATAAATTAAGTCTTGTCGTCGTCCTCCTCAGTGGACAATGCACCCTAGATAAAGTCCCTCACACAACAAACACAAGGTACGTAATGAAGGTATATGTAGTATCAGTCCACAATTTTAAAATAAATTATTGTATCAACTCTGCTCAGAGTTGCACAAAGTTATAATTGTACCCTTCACTCTCAATACGGGAGAGACGGAATTATAATATTCATCGTATGTTGATGATAATTATTATGATTTTTTTTTCTCTCGCTGTACTTTCGATAACCCCACATCAGCAACGACGACGGCAATAACAAGTGCACGTAAAAAACTCGTTTTTATGGTACTGTTAACCGCGTGGGAGTTGTCAGTTAAATTTTCATGCGTTAACATAACATGATTATTCAATTGTGTATGTACTATGCTGGTTTTTAAGAAAAAAACACAGACGTTACTCATACTAGTTAGTACACATCGTGTGTGTGTGTACTTGTGATGACGTTCCATTGATAAAACTGGGTTAAGCGTTTTCTTGGTCGTGGGGAATGGTTAATGAAATCAAAGTTAATAAATTATTATTATTTACTATTTTACTATGAGTATCAACTGTGTACGCATTGCGACAACAAAGAATTCTTGTAATTCAAATACCTACACACACACACACACACACTCTTGACAGTTGTTAAATAACAAGTAAATAAATTATTGCAAAATTTCGGAGTAAATCCTTTTTCAATAAATTACTAACTAAATTTTTGACGACGACTCAATTAAATAAACATTCTTCATGCTTAGTTACCAACACACACACGCACACACCTCCTTAGTCGAAGAAATTTTCTGAAGGTGTGTGTGTAGGAAAAATTGATAAAAAAAATTGACCAAAATTTCTCTCCCTCTCTGCCTTCTCTCTTACTGTGTGCACTTTTTGAGTCTACCAATTCCTTTTCCATTTAGTTTAACGACTAGTTACCGTGTGTGTTGAATAATTAAAAAGAGTCAATGGAAAATCCTAGTCAAAAAAGTTTCTTCCGCCACACAACACACTCCACTAACACAAGATCTTGTGAGAAGTACAAAAGAGAAAAATTTGGTGTGAAGTTGTTTCTGATCAGTTCTAATTATTATTACTCTCTAATTATTATCATTATTAAATTGACACGCGTAATCATCATTCACCTGCCATCCTCATCAACACTCAAACCCAGTACAGTACACAGTACAGTACACACAACCACCACACAATCTCTTAAACTAATCGAATAGTTCAAAAGGGTAATATACTCAAGTAATGAAGAGTGACTGCCAAAATTTCCTCCACACACACACCACATAATATGTAGTTGAAATACATACAATGTTCATCAATCAATTCCGGTTCTTTTGCACAGCAACTCCTGTGTCCATACTAAAGAGAGAGAGGCAGAGAGACACACGCATGTGGACATTACATATCCGGTCTTCATGAGTAAACATGATGATGACGTCGTATGCAGACAATGTAAGAAAATTAACAAAGTTCAAACACACGCACACACACATGACAGGGGACACACGGACATACATACAGAGGAGAGCGAAAGTGATAATATGTGATCCTCAAAGTGTGAATGAAATTCAAGTGGAAGAGAGGAGGAGGAGGAGGAGGAGGAGGGGGAAGGGGAGATTATGGGTGTCTCAGGAAGTAGGAAGTCAGTGGGGCAGTCGACTTTATTAATCAATTTCTCTCTCTCTAGTTTTGCTTTCATTTTCGTTTGTAATGTCGATCCCCCCTTTCTCTCTCTCCTCTGTCTGTATATATATATATATGTGTATGTGTGTAGAGAAACGACTTTTTTCATCATTAGAGCATGACCACACGCTATACACTCACAATCCTCATATGAGTGCACTCTGAAAACGAACAAATAAACGTGTTTCTTCTCAAAACTAACAAAGTTCGCGTAAAATCCACACACACACACCCTTTACTTATTGCATTACAATAATCCAAAGTCCATCCAAAAAAACTCTTTTCTTCAAACCATTTACAAAGAGTGAATGACAGTCCTCTCTCTCTCTCTGTGAATGTGTGTCTCTATCATCTTATAGATGAGGGGAAAAGCCCATTAGCGATGAACCTTTTTTAGAGACACCAAAAAAATACTTCCTCGGACTTCCTCTACGCATTCAACCCACCTATCGTTCGTATGTATCCTTATTCTAACATGTTATGCTACACACATCATGATTTTTGCATACAGAAAAGGTTGAGAGAGAGATACTCATGGGTTTTTACGCAACCTGTACACACACATGTGTATAAAATATTTTTCTGACTCTCAATTACTGTAATCTCTGATTGTTGGACTGCTGCTATATTGGTCATTTTTAAATAATATTATTATCAACTCCCCTCATAGGACAAGACAAACTAGTCTTGCCCAGACTGGTTTTGAATCTTTTGTTTTGTGGGCATATAACTCTTTGCTAATAATAACAGTTGGAAAGATGCAGATTGTACGTTATCAACTTATGAATAAAAATTACATTACATTATTTCCCTCACAAAAATCCTACTCAAATGGAATCTAAAAATGCTCCCTCACATTACAACTAAATTTATGATTAAAATAGGTAATAAAAGTTAACAATATAGAACAAGCAAATTTTTAAAGATAATTATCTAAATCGAGAAGGAATGAAACTCGGAAAAAATACATTCTTTACTGCAATCTAGGTTTAAAAGAAAAATTTAAATCTAATTAAATAATATTTTTTTGTACTGACCGATGGAGCTTCCGCTGACTCAGCTTTACTACTATCCTCCTCCTTTTCAGGGACTGGGAGGGCACTGCTCAGAGCGATCAGAGCAAGGGCTACGACTAGCGTCCAGGACTTCATTCTGTGTCAAAAAATAATTACAAATGAACATTTTAAAAATAACAATTAAACATCAATTTCGACACTCAAATGGACTTTACTCCAGGAGAGCTTGTGTCCACCAGAAATTTTTTAGAAAATAGCACAGTGCGAAAAGTAGCACTTGCGTCGACCTAGTCCTTTTGATCCTTATTGATTTTTCTAGGACTTCCATGAAAATTATGATACTTTTTGTTAATCAACTCCTCTAAATGTCATTTTTTGTACACTTAACTGTGGGGACAAAGTCCTTGTCCCTCCACAGACAATTTAAAAGAGAGCAAAATCAACATGACAAAAAATGAACATTGGGAATTTTTTGAGGGAAACGCAACCACCTTGCAATGAACATACATAACACACGCACACACACGTAGTACACTGTTTAATTCCCTGACCAGGTGACTCAGAGAGACAAGATTAAAAGAAATGCACATGGTACATGGACAATATAAAGGACCACAATCACTCAGGCTGACCAGGATTTAAAATGTTTCCTCTCATTACCTAATATGATTAAGAGAGTCAGAGAAACTACAACGACAGCGTACATACCTAACTTACGTACATTATGAATACGTAAGGTGAGGAGAGAGAGAAAATATGAATCAAAGAGTGGTCTCAAGTTTCGTGGTCACCTGAGCATGTAATAAAACTAAACTATTGTTATCCATTCTCTCTCTCTACTAATCTCCATTTAATCCTGTATGGACAGTGAGTAACAAACAACAACGAATCACTCTTCTACCTTTTCTCTCTTCGTCTCAATCATTCTCCTCCCTTCTGTAATCCTTTATGTAGCTTTATAGACTCATAAGACACCATCATTCCAATACACCTGAGTCATATTTCCACGCACACAACACACACACTACTCCCTTTAGAGTGTGTAGTTGTGTGTCTTAAAACTCACGTCTACCAACGTGTGTGTGTGTAGCTTGTCAAAAGTTTAATTTGCAAAGTGTTAGTGCTCTTGCTTCATAATAATAACGTAGGGAGGGTGAAAGAGAAAAAAAAACAATGCACATGCACACACATCACACACACACATATAACGTTTTCTGAACGGCTTTGTGTGTGTTTCTTTTCAAAAAAAGAAAAAGAGGTCGTCTTATATAATCATAATCCACATTTTTGCTCCCATTGATTTACACAAACTTGATTTATGGATGCATTTCAACTGTGCAATAGCCTGTGTCTGTGACTGGCCTTTTATTAGTACCATTAATAGGTTGAATCAATGGTTATCTACCTAATATAACATGCCCCAACTCCACACACACACACTTTATTGATAGCTCGTAGGGAATAAGGTGTAGTTGTGTGTGTGTTGAGGTACTTTGAGTTTTAAATTATTGGCTCTGTTATTATTATTGCGAATTGAATGAACATTTGGAATGTCATCGCCACCTTCATTACTACATAGTGTAGTGTGTATGAACTATCAATAAATGACCAATGTCTCAACTGATCGGGACTGTCAAATCCCATCAAATGTTGAGAATTAAAGTCATCTAAAGGGGGTAAAGTACTTCGTGGTTGTAAACCTCTCTTCTTTAAATCACTACAAGACACACTACACAAATCATTTATTGACCTCTCGAAGCTGGATGCTTGATCAAACAAACCCACACACGTGTGTGTATTGGAGAGTGTGTGTGTGTGAAAAGAGTGAATAGTCAAAAGGTATACTGGAATCCCTTGACTTTTCCGACAAATTAAAAAGAATATTCTATTGATCACACAAAAAATGCTATCATAAAATCTTCATCTTCTCCTCCTCCTCATCTCTTCGTGTGTCCTAACAATGTTTACATTCTGCCTTCATTTCGTACTTAACTACTGCTTGTGTAAATACAAAAGTTTAAAACCTAACGAGTTGATCAACATCTACCTCCAATCCAACCCTACATACTCCGGTAAAGAACAAGGGAAGGTGTGAGTGTGTGATGAAGGTATTATACATTCATCGCCTCATCGCCAACAAAATAAATATTGTTTTTATAAAAGATGAGATTATTGAAGGAATCCTCACTGCACAACACAACACACGGCCGATGGACCAAGCCACTATCTATACAAGTTTAAAAAGTGTTTACAAAGAGAGAGAGAGAGAATTTATCATCATCATCACGCAGAAAAAAGCAAAAGTTTTTACTTTTGCTTTTTAGACATGAGGAGGAGGCAAGCTCTGACCAAGAATATCAAGTATAAGGTAAAAAAGCACCTTCTTCTCGCTGGTCAGTTAAAAGTGTGTGTGTGTGTGAGTGAGAGTGTGAGTGTGTGTGTGTGCAAATAATTTGTTAATCAGAGACATAGTGACCGACTGACTTGACAAAGATTATGCAAGGTGTAAATGCTAACCAATGGCAATTACTATTGCATAAAAAATAGCAATTGTGAGAGGATTCTACGAGACCAACACTCGTCTCTCTCTCTCTCTCACACACACACATGAGACATGACTCATGAGTCACACACATGCAGCTTCAACCTGTTGTTGTTTGTGGATGTTGATGTACTTGTAGCCTCTCCATCTTCATCTAATAGTAGACTGTAACTGTGGAGAGTGAACGTGTGTGTACTGATAGAATGAATACAGTGCATACGCACTCTCCATGCATGAGAATGCAAAATGGTAATACATGGTTATTAAATGGATGACGTCGGTCAGGTAAACAATGTGAGTTTTTAGAAGAGACGAGTTGGACTCTCGTTCCACCGACCGACGAACCTCAACCTAACACCATTCATGCATCCTCCTCTCTGTCCATTATCCCTCACACACACAGTACAGCACACTGTGTGTGTGTGGAGTTTAAAAGAGAGCCGATGTTATGACACACACGCATCCCTCATATCTCTGTGTGTAACACAACACATTATTATTATACACCTCATCCCTCATCATGCAGCTTGACTTGGCAATCAAATTGAATATTTGGTGAGCCCAATATTCTCAGTGGGGGCAGCCAGGTGAAAGTTTACAAATTTTATATTACCCCCTTTACATACTTAGATAGCACTGCCATCATTTTTTAAATAAAAAAATGGATGCTAGATCGTTTTGAACGGTTTTAAAATATTTAGCTGCTGTTCTTTACATTGTTTCAATAATGATAGGAATTCAGAGACCGTGTGACTACTTGACAAGTTTATTTTAGAATTACAAGAAAACTTGACTCCCTGCTTGTTCCTCCATTCTTGCTTTACATATTAAATTGCGGTCTCAAAGAATTTTAAAAGTGGATAGGGAGAGAAATATTGATGTAAAAAATTATAACGTTAATAAGGTCAAGAAGAGTACAAGAGCAATTTAAAATGAGAGATGGTGGTCAAAAAAAAGTGGTCAAAAAATTTTTTGTATTAAGATGAACATCCAAATGACCACAAAAATGTACAAGACTTGCATGCAAATGGAATGACCAGAAAGTTGTGATGGTCAAACCATATCTTGAACTCTTTTGCAAAAACAGATTTTCATATTAGGGGAATGTGTGGATATGAAACAAAACAAATAAAAAAGGAAGATTTTTGAAAAGTCTGTATGTAACATATTAGAAATTTATAATAAAATTAATTCTCCAAAAATTATCCCCCTCTCAATTGACGTATACAATCTCTCAAAAGAAATTCATTCAACTATTGAGACTCCATAATTGATTATGCATTTAACGTAGTCATACATTTTCAATTGAAATTCTCTTGTCTTTCTTTTTCATGCTCAAACGGTCTTCCTTAAAAAATATACACTATTTGAATGAGAGGCCAAATTTTGGTCAGAAAACAGTTTTTGAAAAATTTATCCATGATCTGCAAATTGAAAATGCAGAGCATGAGAGGCTCTCCCTCACATTGTACTGTGTCAAGTTTTCTACAGAAGGAAGACTCCCTCATCATCATTTTACAAAGTAGAAGATTGTAAACTCCATCTTAATGATCACTCAACTCTCAATTTCCTTTACTACCGGTTTATATTTGTTCAAAATTGTGAGTAATTGGCCAATTCGAAGAATCACAATCAGTCCTCCTCCTCAACTGACAACACTAAAAAAGGTTTTTTCTGTCCACACTAAAATCTTGACATGCTTTCTTTCTATCACTCAAAAAATTCACTTTCAAGTTGACATGTTCAAATCCCAAAATCCGAGGATATTTCGAAGCGGTGAGTCCTAATACAGTTTGTTGTTGTATTGACCGAATGGTTGCGTTTCCCTATACTCCTCATTTTCCTCCTCCGTGTCAAGAACGGAGGAAGGAACACCCATTATGTAGATTCTCTTATTTCTCTTACCTGACTGGAGAAGGTTTTTTTCCTTGGTGAAATCACTGGAAATTAACTAAAAACACAAAACTGATGTTTTGTTGGGAGACAAGACTTTTTCCTCTTCTTGTTATTTTCTTTTTTAGAGATGTGAACTGCTTTGTAAGCTGCACCACCACAGAAAGATAATAATACTTTTGTGTGTGTATTAAAAAATGAATTTACTTTCGTTGAAGAAGATGATTGAGAAATAAAGAGTGTGTCTCCGTATTGTGTTCCTGGCTCGACTGGTGGATGTGGACTGATGGAAGACTTCACGTGTGTTACGGAAGAAAACTAGGAATGGGTGCAAAAGTAAAAGTTTTCAGGGGTGGTGGTGGTGGTAGTAGTATTGTTGGTAGTGGTGGTGTATCCGTCGGTCAAGAAATTAACCAAGTGAGAAAAACAGCAAAGGTATCTCTGGTTATATAGACACACACATGCAAATCTACGTATATACATGTCCTGTGTGTGCTTGTGTGTGTGTGTGTGAAGGTAGTCACATACATGCATGTGTAGTTGAGAGTGCCTCGTGTAAGTTCATAAGAGGTTGTGTGTGTGTGTGGCTTCTCACTCGCTTCTATTGTAGGCATGAGGGACCTCTCAGTCCCTACATAAACGTATTTACACTACAGGACAAGTGTGTGTGTGTAGAAACATGGGGAAAAGTCAGATACATCTACATGTGCAAAAAAAACAATTTTTTTCAAGCTCACGGCAAAACCCTGCAATTTTAAAAGGGATTCTTCAGGCCTGTGGGCAACAATTGAATTAAATTACATGTTTAATCGGTAATAAACTAAATTTTTATCATCAATCTTGAACAAAAGTAAATCCCTGCAATAACAATAGCTTAAGTGTGTGTGTGTGCATTGGATTTGTAAAATATAAAAATAAAAAGAGTGTGTGTGTTAATGTACAGATCCCCCAGTTTAAAATAGTTTTTGAGTAACAATTATTTAAATAACGTGTGTTGTGTAATACCTTGGACCATTTCTATCCATCAAATTGTGAAGGTGTAAAGTCATATTATTGAAAAGGACGATCTCAAAATTTTTACCATTTGTTCTAAATTTGAAAAGAGGGAAAGGAGGAGGAGGAGAAGAAGTTCATGGGATAATGTTATGTAAAATTTCAATTTGTACGGTTGGTCGTCTTCCGTTTTACACCACCAATTAGAAATATAAGATTGCAAAAATAATTGATATGAATTTGCACACATTTAGCAGAATATGGAATAGGGATACTTCCTACATGCCAGAAGAGCAGAGACCGTTAACAAGTTAATTGTACGGCGTAACATTAGCAAAGAAGAGGGAAGAGGGGAGGAATAAGTACAAATTATGTAAGATTAGGTCAAGTTTCACACACACACACTCACACACGGCTATCTATAGATATATAAAAGTGGGTGTATAAAAATACCTTCTCGTCGGCAATTACTGTGTGTGCTGTACAGTGTTATAAAGGGTAAATTCTTAAATTTTGGCACGATCAAGTTTATCATGTGTGGAAAAAAGGGTCAACTATTTTATTACAGGATTGAGTCAGGCACATACAAATGCATAATAATAATTAAGGATTTTCAGGTCCTCTCGAATCCAAATCCTACAATTACAATTCTGTACCAGGCACAGCCGAACATGCCGATTCTACTACTGTCCAAATTGTGAAATTAATCATCGTATTAAAAAATCCATTTTTTTCTTCGTACTGATTCTACTACTCTATTCGGTTCTCGTAAGGTTTGACCTCGAAAATCCATTCTCCATGGAATGAATTAGTAACGCAAAGTGAAGATTCTCTGTTTCATCTTCATTACAAATTGTCATCTGCGTATGTACTACGTACATCTACACAAATGTAGAGTGTATCGTCTGGTTGAACCTTTGCTCTTTCATTGTCATTTTCTCCACAACAATTACTTATATAATACAATTAGACACCCACATTAAGACCAAGGCTCCATTAGTCATTCACTTTCAGTCTCATCCCTCCTCCACAAGTCATTAGAAGATTACACGAGACGTATCCTTTTTTTGTCTACACATCCAAACACACATGTACTATATTGTGTATCACAATTTTTCTTTAAATTACGCGTCCGCATTCCAACTAACTGTGTGTGTGTCCACACACCACACACACACAAACAAAGTAGTAGCAAATTATACAAATATCAGGGAAGATACTTGTCTGTCTCAAGATTACGTAACCCATTACCCACGAAAAACATTATTAAAAAAGAATTTCTGTACAGTAACTGATTTTACATGATGACGGACGAGGCTCAAGCATCTTGTAAAATGCAAAGAGAGGAGAGGAGGATGGGTGAAAAAAGATGAAATATTTAGGAGAATAAATCATAGTTACATTGCTTCACTGGGTTAACCACCAACAACTACAACTACACACACAGACCGTGTGAAGAAGTGTGTACTTTATTAACATACTACATTGTGGAGTCCAAAATAATGTAACAATATCCGCCCTAGTCCACTCACTCTGGTCATGTAACAATAAAAAACGTAATTGGAGTCCTCCATCCCTTGTGGACACATAACCAACCATCAAGACACAATTTGTAAAAACACTTTATTTGTCAGCATGAACAATCTCAATCTCCTGGCATGTGTCCTCTCATACATAATCACAATTCTTTCTCTCTTCCGTAAGCAAACACAAAAAAGAGGGTTTAAACACCAGGGTAGAAAAAACCACACACACACACACTCCACACAATTTAGATCATCTTCTAATTGAGAGCAATGGGCGAGAGTGAAGAAAATCCACAAACAAATTTAATGTGGATTTTTGCATCATTTCAAACAAAAAAGTATTTTGGAAGACTCTCTTCTAAAAATTATTGGAGTGAATACGTGCAAGTCAACTTGTCTTAAACGAGTTACTTTTTTAAAGCAAAAAATACGGTGCTTTTTCTTGTCATCAGCATAATGCATCATGGGCTTACACACACACACACATTTAAATTATGTAACACAGTACAAATTTTTAATAAAAACATATAATATTTGTTCCTTTGATTAGTCCAGCCTATCGTCACTCTCTTTTTTATTACCCAATGAAAATTATATACAGAGCAGTCATTTGATGGGACAAAAAATTCTTTTTTTTCTCTCTCTCTCTCTTCTCTGAGAGAAGTTCTCTCAACAAGCCAAGGATGAGGATAAGATGATAGCGTAAGAAATCCAATTTAGAGGATTTACATCATTATAAAATATGATGATAGAGACTCCTTTGTTATTCATGGCAATTTGGAATAGCTAAGTGGCCATGGACATTTTTCTCTCAGCCCTTGGACACTGGTGTTCATTTTTGAAAGAGTCAATGGTGAGACAAGTGAAAATTATTGTGAGGAGCAAAAATACGATAAAGATTTAAACGGTATTCAACTTTTTTTCTGTGTACAGTAGAGATAAACCATGAATTTTGTAGTATTTTAGATACCAGAGTCAATAATCTTTTTTTCGTTGAGAGCAGAGGAAAAAAAGTTTAATTATCTTTTAGTACAATCCACACAAATGAAATTAAGTATAAAAATGCAAATTCTCAAATTAAATATTCCAACAAGTTAAAAATATTATGCCACGTTCCAGCAGTAAAAGTCAAATTTCTTTTTTGTAAAGAGAGAGAAAAAAATTACTTTGCATCACCTTAAATTAATTTTTAATTAGACAGTTTAAGTGCTAAAAGTCAAGCGAAAGCTGTAAACCAATAAAAGAAGAAGCTGCTTCGTCGTATTACATGTATATCTAATGGGTGAATAAAACTGTCTACCTACAATCATAAGATTTTAAATTATTTCTCGTTTGGTCATTGAATGACCTGCACACTCACACTCACACACACTCACACATTAGCATACAGTCACAGTCAAGTGTACAGGGTTTTCACTGTGAAGAGTTATTGTCGAGAATCTCTATTAGAGATTATTGGAGAAATCTGAATATCGAGGTAAAATGATTCTCATTTACAATTTGAATACATTAGAGTGGAAGGGATGTGTGTGTGTGTGTGATGAAGGGAAGTGAGAAAAGGAAGCAAAGTACGAATCACTTTTTAGGTACATTTAGGAACATGAGTAAGTGTGGTTCCCCGCACTCTGTTCTTCTGATGAAGCGGTGTGTCATGGCTGTGCAGTTTCCTTTTCATACAACAACAATAACAATCAAATCCCTCATATCCGCGCACAAAAAGTTTATTATTACAAAATATGTCTTTTAATATCAATTTTCCCCTGCGCTTCTCCCTCCATTCATGAATCGCACAAGGGACAAAAAATTCTGTGAGATGGGGTCTTCCAATGACTCGGGGTCACACTCACATTTTTGTTGAGGATAGTAGGACACACACACAGACACAGTTATGAAAAATGTGGAGAATATCAATTCCGGATGTAAAAAACATGATAGTACAAAATGTGTATATTTAAATTTTTGTGACTGTGACCGGAACAAAGGAATTATTACATCAGGGTTTGTTCGCCATGCTTTGTGAACTGACAAATTGTGAGGATAATACACAGAACATACAGAATAGATGAAAGGGTGTGAGTGGCAGAAAAATATGAAATGATGATGACCAAATGTAATTCAACTAGGTAGGTGGTTGGTCATAAATATTTTACACACAGAGAGACTTAACTGGCTCCTGTTTACTGTTATTGTTGTCCAATGTGTATCAAAAACAGGGGAGAGTGAGTGTTTAGTATTCCAATGCTTGTGTGTGAGAGAGAGAGAGAGACACAAAGTTGCACTTTTGACAGAGCAAACAAAAATCTTAAGTGCATTCTAATTACTACTGTTCTTTATTGTTGTGATTATCCATTTTAATAAGAGTGCGGTGTCTTGAGAAGGACAACATTTGTTGTTGACGCTCTTTTCTGTACTCCACACACACACACTGCATTGCATGGGTAATACACAGGCACTAATAGTCTCGATTTCCCCTTTCTCTGCATGACTTCCGTTTGACTCCCATTTACCTGGGCTACGTCCACACACACATCTGTGTTGTGTATCTGTACTTACCACGCTGATAGTCATTTGTGTGTGTGTGTTGGATACAGATTCCGCGATATCAATTTGTGCTGAAGAGGTACAAAAATGAAATTTACATGGAAAAAGTAAGAACACAACCACTTCATTCTTCCCTCCCCCCCTCTCTCTCTCTGAACACACACTAACTCATTCACATTAAAAAAAGTAAATGAATCAATGGCCAGTACACACACGTGTAATTCATGATGTATCCACGCATTGTGATCAAAGGATAGATGCATTTAATTAAGGGGGAGTGTGATTTTCTTTCTTGGAAAACGATGTAATGCATCTTTTGGGAAAACTCTTTTCATTCTTTGATTTCTTCCTCTCTCTCTCTCTCCTCTCTTTCTCTCTCTCTTTTAGATGCGAACTTCAAACAAGTTGAATAATCAAGAGCGATGGATAGTGGTCAGAGAGCAATTGGTCTCACCATCCAAACACACACGTCACCCCACACACCACCAGCCCCATTAAACTTAGTGGTGGTGTACAGAGAGTGTGCAAAAGTTCATCCTGTTCTGTATGTAATATGTATGGAGGATCCACTCACAACACATCTTGAGAGATACACTTGCACTCTCAAAAAGAATAACAACAATCTCCACTAATATGTATTTAGTGTAGTCCTCTCCTATGCACTTCCATATCCGGTCCCCCCTCTCCACACAATTTTTTTCTCTTGTTCAGAAAAAAAAACATTCACACAAAAATTGATATTGTGAGTATACTTATATGTATGATTTCTCTTCTTCTTGAGGAGAGACTCAATCTGTACATATGTAGAAGGAGGAGTATATACGAGCAAGAGAGAGAGAGACATATCATGATATCTCAATTCCGTCATTCGGCAAATAGTCCCTTTCATAAGTTAATCACTTATTAGATCTCCACATCTTACGAGACGATCAGAAAAATTTTGTTGTGCGCACTATATCCAACACACTGTAGATACTTACACAATTATTAATGTATATCGACTATTGACTTTGGCATGAGGTACTTTTCCTACCTGTAGTTAGTTCTCTTTTCAAATCAAAAGGAAATTACATGTGTATTTACTTGAGGAAGTTATGCTACTTCTTTATGTATGTACTTGGCACTTGTCTCTTCCGAAGATTACGCACAAACACAGACAGAGAAACGAGTCAGGTTACTTCCTCTCTTCCTTCCTTCTCTCCCTTCTGTACTTATGTACACTATTTTTTCTTGCAAAATTAGAGTTTAACATTTAAATTAATTGTTTGTGATCTTGTACATTCTACTCAAATATCTTTCTAACAAAAAACAAGAATACTGGTTAATATTATGACTCAAATGACAACTGTGCAATTAAAATGACATAAACCGTCTCCATCGTCTACTCAGTCCTCATAAAATGTATGTATGTATTGTCCACTCTTTTCATCTTCTGCCCTGTGTAAATACTGGCGTGTGTGTCCTCGTGTCCTAGTTTTAAAGTATTTTTGCAACACTTTTACCCTCCGTCTGTCTCGTTGGGAATTGTTGTTGATTTTTAAAAAAAGGAAAATGGATAATTGGGTTTTCCTCTTTTTTCCCCTTCCTAACTGTCACCTCCACAATGAGTCTCTGTCATCGTGTAGGAGTTCTTTCCACCTCCATTGTTGTTGTCATCGTTTTGAAAAAAAACTAGAAAGAGAGTGGGGGCGAGTGGGATAGTGACAATTTTGAAGATTAGTCAAACATAAATGTGTGTATGTATGAGAGAGGGGAAGGCGAAGACGGAAAGACTCAGCGATCATAGTCTGTGAGACTGACCATTGCCACATGCCACACATGTAAATAGTCGTCACATCGTACATATGTCCTGCACGAGTAAGAATTGTGAAGTCATGTCAGAGTGACTCTTAAATGTCAACGACAGGAAGGAGGAAATACAAGGAAACGACGAAGAAAGAAAGTCAAGGGGAGAGGAGGAGTGAGAGGAATGGGAGAATAAAGCAAGTTATTGAACAATATTTTCCAATGATCAAGAGCAAAATTGATACAAATAAATGTTGCAGCTGCTCCATACCTCCATCTCATCATCAATCCTCAAATATGTATTGAAATTGACATGGATGATGAAGGGGGAAATACGTGGACTCAATGTGTGTGTGAGTGTGTGGAAAAAATCAAGAAAATGACCGACCAACCTGGCCACTTTCACTAGAATGGATCTGACTGAGCATTTGTATGGATAGTGTGTGTGTGTGTTGTGGAGAGAGGGATATGAGAGCAGCAAAAAAAAGTTGACACTGTTGAGCTTTTGATTTTCTATTGTGTGTGTGCTGGCAACTTATCGACATCTCATCCATTTCGATCAACTTCTCTCTTTCACACTCACCTTGTCCGCCACCACAGCCAGTCAGTCAGTCGGTCTTCATTGGCATTGAAGTGGAAGAGGAGGAGGAGGACAAGCAAGGAGCAAAAGTTGGGATCTGTCAAAAATTATTCTTTATTACCAACAGGTCGGTAGGGGCTGATGATAATTGCTCAGATTATGCTCACTTAATGCAATACACATTTGTCATACGTGTCTGCGTTGTTATTGTTTGGCTCCTTGTCTTAACCGATAGAGATGAGAAAGAGAGAGACGAGAAATCATGAGTATATTATATATTATTCTACACTACTCATAAATTCTTATTCTCCCACTTGTCTGTCTGTCCTGTCAATGTCTTCTCTGTCTACCTTTTTGAGAGGAAGAGGGAGAAAGAAAAAAAAGAGAAAAAATCTTTGACTAAAGATTTCAGGATTGTAAAAGGTTGAAAGAGAAGATGGCAAAGGGAGCCGTTTGTCTTCTTTTAATTTCGTACCAAGTTTTTTCATTTTAAAAAAATGGATGCCATACAATGCAATAATACCGACAGGACATCCCCCTTGTAGTACTTAATATTTGAAATGGTTATGTGACTTCTTAACTGGTCTAGACGAGACAAGGCTGAGCGTGGCTGTAGAAAGTCTGAACTGTATTATGTTATTATTTTCCAAATGTCCATATAATTTGACATGTACCATTTTTTTTCTGTCAAACAATCAAACCAATTGTAAAGGTCATATGTCATACACACAAACACTACACACTGGGAGAGAGACTCGGGAGTTCAAACGACTTGCACTGTCCTTTTTTGCACACCATTGCAGAATTTCCATTCATTCGAAGGTGGTAGTTTTGGTGGAAAATTTGAGAACTATATTGTACAAGTTTAGCGTACAAACTGTTTAATTTTTAAAGAGTCTTCACACATTACACAGGATACATTTTATTTGACGGGGGGATGTATAACAACCATGTAAATGCTCTGTTGTATGTTGTACAGTAGTCTGTGTTGTATCATCCAGCTTTTTGTACATATTATATATTGTATATAGTGGCAGTAAATCACAGGAGAAAAAAAATTAAAAGTTTCAACTTTCTAAATAATTTTTATCCACTCTTTTCCCCTCTGATTCATATCTCCATCAAGTCAAATTCCAAACAAAATTTTATTTCAAATACACCTTGCATACGTACACCCACTGACTACTCACAGATATGCATAAATCTGTCGGTGTGTGTGTGTGGAGGGGGAAGGGAAAATAGTCCAAAAATGTAGTCAAAATGTGTGAGAACTCTTACATACTTGACGAAAAAGAAATGCCGAATATTATTACAATTATGAACAAAAAGAAGAAGGAACAGTGAAAAAAAACTTTTGCTTTCTTCCTCTCCTTTGTTTCCTCCTTTTGATGAGGGTAAACAATGATGGTGTGTGCACATGAGAATCTTTAGATAATTTTCAGTCTCGTTTTCTCAGAATCATTGTCGTCATCCCCTGACGATGATGAGGAGGGAGTAGCCACCACACACACACACACACAACCCTTCGTCTCTCTTTCATTTGGAGAGAGATGAATGAGGATGAAATTGTACAGAGGGGAAATTTCTAAACAAGGCTTACAATCATTAGATAGATCAGAAATCGACTTTTAAATGCACGTGTGTCTGTTTATGTGTGACAAAAGAGACGTGCTCCTCACCAAAGTCACTCAATTTTGGTGTTTCCTCTGCTTCAGAAAAATGGACATGGGATCCAAAGGGATTGATGATTTAGTTACACTTCCTTCTGTGTACAAAATCTGTCTGTCTGTCTGTTGGATGAGATGAAGTGGACATAATTGACTCGTACAACATAAACTTGTAATAGAGTGCAAGTCAGTTGACCAGTGTGTGTGTGAGTGTGTGTGTACTGGGTTGACGAGGGTACAAGGTACACTTTAGTAAAAAACCAGTCAATACAGATAATAATGAATGTGTGTGTGTCTGTGTGTATGGGATTGAGACTGTACAGTACTTACAAGAAATTCTGATCTTGAAACAAGATAAAAAGTATTGACATTTGGATAGAGTACCTACACGATATTTGACTAGGAAAAATTTTTGCTCATCCCCCTTTTTCATTGTTAACTTAACTACTACCTTCAATCCATCTTTGTTTTCCCCTCCCCTCTCCTTTCTTCAAATAAAATGTATGTAATTTAACATTTAATTTCTTACACACACAAAAAAATTGGACGGAGAAGGTTATGCGACTTGTAGTTCAATCATTGTATAAAATAATACGTGTGTGTACGTACGTGTGCGTGTGATTTCTAAATTCGATTTCCCAAACAAAAAGTGGTAATGCACTATAGAAAAATTAAAGTACTAAATTATTTACTAATAAAGTCACATGCCTTTGGGAATTAAAATATTTGTGGGACTATTACTTCGTCATTATTTCGGATTAAATACAAAAAAGTATGCGGCGTGATATGCAAAGTGACTGCAATCTTTACATGATCATGTACAGTGTTATTCACGGTAAACTTCAACGGGAAGAAAAATATCTTGCGGAAATGTTCCCCAGTCACTCTTCATCTACTCTTATTCTTATCTTACTCT
>WJFB01001117.1:0-37471 GCA_009870185.1 Pygmarrhopalites habei
ATTAAAAGGGTAAAAATTATATCATTTAGAATTTGATAGGTATGTTCTGGGCAGCAGGAGGTAATGCTGCTTGTGGAAGGGGTGCCTCGACTGTTAAAACACCATCCTTGCTGAGCTAAATATTTCAGAAGAAATCAAAACATTACTACACAATACCCAAACCACAAATATTACATAATGTACAAATTTCCCTTTAAAATACACTTACACTGGATCTGATGAGTTCTGGATTAACACCGGTGGGTAAAAGAAATTCACGGTTGTACTCACGGTAAACGGACTTGGTCTCAGATTTCTCCTCATGCTTGGCGTGGACCTAAATTACATACATTCATTGTTGAATAATCAAATGTCTCTGTACATAAATTTGATACCCAGACAGAGATTATTTGTATTATAATGTATTCTTACGAGAAGTTTATTGTCGACCGTTTTCAACACAATTTCTTCAGGTGCGTATTGACTGACATCGAATCGCAATTTGAGAGATTTGCCATCACCATCATCTTGAATCAAAGGTGAATTTAAACCATCCAAAAAGTTGTTGCTTGATGAAGATGTGGATGATTGAGTAGTCGTTGTTGCACTGTTTATTTTAAGTAGTGACAATTCATAATATTTAGTAATATGAACAAAGTAAAAGGAACGTTTCATCTAAATTTAAAACACCGAAGCAAGTCCATACACAGACAAGTCAATATCTGCGACAGGGTATTTTGTTTGGAATGAGAGGCTACTTTCGCTGTGGGATTCCATATTTTAAAGGTCAGAGACATGTATTATACATTTAAAGGGCGTCAATATCTTTTGTGAAATATCTTTGGGTTGGCTATATAATAATCAAGAAGCTAAAATAATAATGTAAACCACTTGATAATTTCAAGTTGAAATATATATATATATAAATATCTAAGCTTTACATCTGTACAAAGAAATATACAATGAAGGATGCCAAGAAAGAAAAGTTGTTTTTTCACACAGTAAGAAAAGAAAAAAATTTTAGAACACAGAAGTTGAGCTCCTAGCCAAATTCAAGAGAATGATTAATGTTTCAAAAAAAAGTTCAAAGCTAACATTTATTTTTTCAGGAAAAAGGAACTCTAAGAAAGATTTATCAGTACCAACGCATGTAAATTATTTTCAAGTAAGAAATTAATTTTGGATACAAATTGTATTATTATTGGTTGTCTCAAAAAATCATGAAAAAAAATTTGAGATAAGCTACAGCAATTAAATAAATACTAGACTGTGAAAAAAGTTTGTCTAGGAATCTAGAAGGATATAATAGGATGCTATGTGGTCAACAGCAAGCAAGTAACAAAAATAATAACGACATGCTGACAACTAAGTGAAAACAAATATACTAAGGTGTGGAGAAATCTAAGAGGCCGTGTTCAAACACAATATTTTGCAATCAAAATATTTTACTACTGAAAATAAAACTAACGTTTTTTTTCTACACAATTAGATACTAGGAATTAGCAAAGCCAGACAACCACAAGTGTTTTGATTAGATTAATAAAGACCTTAAATGCTGTTGTTGCTGTTGCTGTTGAGAAGTTGAAGACTGATGAAGTTTTTGTGCAGTAAAAGAAGAAGAATTGATCAGATCAGATGCACTTGTATCTAGGAAACTATTAGTTGCAATGATTAAGGTTAATTACTCTTGCCAGTTAATTCTTTTTAATGAGTATTAAATTTTGTTATCTGATAGCTAATAACAGAACAAATTCCAAGTCAAGAGTTCTACTTTAAAAAATGATTTTTTATATTAAAAAAATAGAAAAAAAGATGGAAAGAAAAAAAGATAAGTTGGTTGTGGAGATTTACACTCTCGAGTGAAAAATATTTATCACCTCCTTGAAAAATCGAAAAAATAAAGGTGAATAGCAAAAAAAGAAGTTTACAAAAGAATTCATTGACAAAATTTCAGCAGAAGAAAGGTTAAAAAGTATTTAAAAAGATTCTAAATAAAAATAATTTAATCAGATAAAATCTGATACCCTAAGTATATTGACCTTTTTTTGATCTTTTCCCCAAAGCATTCGTTCGACTTAATTCAATTTCAGATTTACACAATTGAATGAGCCTTTTCTCTAGTAGAACTTACCTCTTGTTGAAGAAATTGTCTTGACGTTGCAATAACTGAAAAAAAAGAGAAAAAAAATTTAGTACATCTTAATACGAAAAAAATTATCTCATATTTTTGTGTGGAAATATTTAAGGGAAAGACAAATCACCTGATTACGGAAATGGCCCATTTCATCTTCCATCCTCTTCATTTCTGCATCAAATCTGGAATTTTAAATATCATCATGTGAATTACATGAACATTAAAAATGATGATGAAATGCACTCGTTTTAGCATTTCTCCTCCTCCAAAAATATCAGAGAATAATTCACAAGGCGTAAAAGTTCACACTACTAAATATCTCCCCTGCATTGCATTTATAGAAAAAGAGGAGTGCTGAGATGCAGATGGAAAAAACCCTTCCGGGTCTTATTCATACAGACACACACAGACATTCTCTTTGTACTAACTCGGTTCCTAAACTGCCAGGAAAATTACATACATACAAATTTACAGCTTGTTTCCAGCTGGCTACCATTTTGCAAAAGCTTCAAAATTGCAACGAGTCAAATCCCAGATAAATCCAACACACACATACATAAGTGCTTATACCATGTATTTGGCTCGATTAAAATTCCCAGCTTAATGTCTTTTTCATGGTTGGTTTACTCTCATCATGCCACACACACACACTTCAAGGGAAGGGGAGGGGAACGGCAGTGATCACGTGGAGAAAATGATTTAATGATGATGATTAGTGATTAGCGAATGGTGATCAGTGCTTTGTAGAATTCACATGGTTAATGGAAAAACAAATTCATTTGCACGACAAGGCTTACCTCTCACGAATGGAACTGAATTCGGTGTCCAGAACGGACGAGTCGGATAATTTGACTTGGATGTTTTTTGACATTTTAAATGTTTTTTTGTTTGTCACTGGCCTTTCTGTAAAAGGGGAAACAAAAAAAACAAAACAAAACAAAATTATACTGAACACAAGAATAAGAGTATAATAAAACACTACTACTACGCTATACTAGTCTCCCTCGACCTTCCTCCTCCTCCTCAATTCAGCCTCAATCCCATAAATGAGCCAAATCCCCCATGCTTTGTTGTAGGTAGTACCAAGTAGGTAGGTAGATAAGTACATACAATAATAATTACAGTATCGAATTTATTACTTCGACCAACACCAATTGGTCACACCAAAATCTGACGATAATGTACATTGAATAATATGCAAATATGTAGACTTAAAGGAAACTAATGAGGAAGAGTGAGAGAGGATAAAGAGTTTATCCTCTTTACAAACACACTGACAGTGTGACAAGATACATGGGCAAAGTGTAAATATACACACAAAGGGATAATAGAATAAACTAACTGACTGAGACTTGTGTGTGCAATATTATTATCTAGGTAGTTCCAAAGGAACAACACAATTATTATGACAGGAAAGGAACGGAATATATAAGCTTCTTCAAGTCGTAAATAATTTTTGCAAAAATCTATTCTGCAAATAATAATATGGATCGCAAACAACAAGAACAGGGAAAAACGAGAGAGGGTTTTCATTTCAAAATGACGGAAGATTATTATACCTCCTGCTTGGAATAAAATAGCAAGACATGAGATGAGCGAGACAAGTGAACATAGCAATTATGAACACACACCTTGTAACATGAACGACAAAATCCGAATTGAATGTTTTAGCATAGCATATAAAAGAGTAGTATAATAGTATGGATCCTCACTCCAAGAATTTACAGGTGAGCATTCGCTACAACATTATATCATCATCGAAGGTTTAAACCATCATTTATAGAGCAGAATGTCGACATCTACTCACCATACAGTACATATATTTGGTGGATAGAGTGCTTAAATTTTTAATCTGCATTTTAACATGGATGTGTGTGTACATTATTATGACGAGAGAATCTATCTCGACTGCACCTTCCCTCTGTTTCTCATCCTTCATTTATATGTGTATTATGAGTGTATGTGCAACCTTGACTTGACTGATCATGAATGCATGTCTGAAAAAATTTTTTTTGCATGATGATGATGATAGAAGAGAGACTGCTATGGTACATATAGTGAACAAGAATGAGGATGCTTCTGGTCCTGCTCTTGTAAAACTATTTGGATTTTTATGTTAGTAGTAACCCTCCCTGTGTTTAGTTATATGGTCGTCAACGTTCCCTCTACTTCTCTACATGTAAACTCGAACGACCAAGATGACATACGAATTGCTTCTTTGACTTTGTACAGAAAGAGAAGAGAAGAGTTTGGATAATTTTGCTCAAAGCTCATGGATGGAAGAGACTCGAAAGAAGTACACACACGCTCTCGTACTCACACACAGTCTTCTACTACATGAGGACGATGAGTACCGTGACGGTTTAAAAATAGTCCATGTGAATACCTACTGTACTGTGCTGTACTACTATATTGACTTGAGCACACGGACAAAAAAATTTGTTCCTTGGCAGACAATCAAAAAAACTGGGGTGTGCCCCATCGCCATCTCGTCACCCGTCTTTTTTTCCAAAACATCATCACCAAACATGTATCATACGAGAGCACGAGTAGAGACTGTGCTATGGAAGCAGGGGACCAAAAAACCAATAATATTACGTAATAATATTATTTATATAATACTGAGAGAGAGAAAAAGTATCTGTCCTTCTCCTTCATATAATAAATATGTAACAGACTTTGATACATGTACACAGAGATTTTTCTCTTCGATTTGGATGATTCTGGAACAGGAGAGAACTGAGTCAGGAAATGCATTATATCCCATTATACCATACTCCTCATCAATTCTCAGGCTACTTTTTCGAGTGTCACTTTTCCTTGCATTTCCACTTTGGAATTTAATGACCTCATACATTATACATATACAAACAACACACAAACACACACACGAGTATTGATATGTTATCTTTCAAAAATTTTGTTCAATGTCTTCATCCTAAGCTCTCTCGGGAGATCAAAATTTATGACTCAATTGAATCAATCTTCCTCATCGTCCTCACTTTGTCGAGAGAGAGTCTCTAGAAGTAAAATAAAGTTGGAGAGAGAGATTTTTCCACGATCGTTTTTTTCACCGAATAAAATACGAATAATATGCTTCCGCCGTCTCCGACATTCCACATCGAGACATCAAAAAGCAAAAATAAATTCTCTCCCTCTCTGTCTCTCACAAACATTGATACCTCTACAAGTATACAAAACATGTACTCAGGAAATAATACTACAGAGGATCAAAATACCAAAAAGGTTGACTCTCCCTATCCTCCATTCTTTGATAAGGTATTAACTTTGGAAATGTGAACTCACATTTGAAATCGAGACTTCTATCTAAGGATTCCTAGTGTGAAATTTAATCAGAGTCGTCAGGCTCGGAGCATGTACATATTAACATATACACACACGTTTTTTCATTCTTGAACATTTTTTTTGAAAACCCTTCCTCTGTACTAATTTAGACACACAGGATTAACAAGCATAATATGTACGTCAGTATATATGAAGAAGGGAAAAAATTAAAGTAAATGGTGAAACGAATCAAGAGTGAGACAACTTTTTGAATTATGACATGTAAAAACTTCCCTGACATATATCATCTAAACTTATTGCTCATTCACACACACACACACGTACAACACAAACTGTGAGACAGCCAACTTGATGAATACTTGACAATTTATATAAATAAAAAGAACAAATAGTCCTTCAAAAAATTTATCGTCACGAACAAAACCTAGGCAAAGAAGAAGAATAAGAATTCACAGTAGCAATTCATTGAATAAATTCTAACACTGTGTTAATAAATAATATTCTAGTAAAGTAGTTTGAACAAGTCTTAGACAAGGTGTAGAATATTTGTTGATATACAATACAATATAGCATTATTATTCCAACGTACTTATACAACAATCAAAGACCATACATAAAGAAAACTGACTTTGGACGTGTGTAAACGACAGAGAGAGAACTATTATGTTAATGTATATAATTATGAGAGGTTTTTACTATATGTAGTTTTTGCACACCTGTACAACAAAACCGAATTTTCCGACTCAAATTGAGGAATTTGATTGTCCAAACAGGACGAGTTGGAAGACACGAGAGGAAACTAGTAAGATTAAAAGTTGAAATTTAAAAATTCACTCACAAATAAGGATGAAAGTAAAGATTTTTCCGGAATTCCAAATCCACTTGAGACGAGGAACGAGGATCAAAAAATTTGTTTGACGAGAGACTGACTGTCTGACGGACGACTGAAGATTGTGTGTGTAGAACTTTCAAAGTCTTTCAAAGTGCGATAATAGTAAGCAGTGTATAGGGACCCTAACTATATTTGCAGTTTGTTACTTGCCAAAATATATTATATACGTAACTCTAGATTTAAAGAGAGAGAGAGGAAAAGCTGAGCATGCTCTCTACTTAGAAGAATCTTTGAAATGTGGGCGCTCACACAAAGTCAATGAAAAAAAAAGCATTTTTTGGATGACCTCATCATTTGGTGATGATGATTGCAGGGTAACTCAGAAACGCTGACGAAACCCTTCCTTCTGAATCTCTGTCCAAAAAATATCATGACAATTTAAACACTTTTCTATTTATCCCACATATATTCTAATATCTCTATCACTCTTTGACTCATTCAAAGGACGTTCCAGTACACACACACACAAGAACTCTCTCTTTATCAATGAAACTCTGTGTGATGATGAAGACCAAGTTCTTTCGTGTGGGAGATTATTATTCAATGAATGTTTTTTTTCCAAGTTTCATCAAACCCAATTTTTTTTGGCATCCACCTTATACTCTCTCTCTCTCCAGTTTGCAATCTGCACTCTGAAAAATGAGCGATAGTGTAAAAACAACATGCAACACATTGCAGTTTTAAAACTCTTGTAATTTACTACAAAACTTTGCACGCCATGTTCTTGACTGTGTGTGTATTTAGAGAGAGAGAGAACAGATTTTCAAAAGAGTCCGAGAGCCAGGGAGAGAGGAAAAGTTCCCAAGACCCTGAAAATTAGACGCCCATTCTCCTCCATGTGCATATATATATGAGAGAGAAAGAGATCTTGAACAAGAAGTCGGCTTTTCTTCCGCAGTGTGAGTCAAAACTGAAAGGAAAAAAAATTTCACAAATATGTACACATGTACAATGTATAAGGAGGAGAACAACAACACAAGAGTTACAGGCATAATGTATTGTGTATAGGGGATAAGAATTTAAATAATTGTAAATGTTATACCTAATTGTGTAGGTAGAAAATATATTAGTTTTTTTTCCTCTCTCTCTCTCTTCCTTCTTCATACGTTCCTCACAGAAAGTCGTAGGTGGTGAGGTGCAACATAGTATGTACACGTGTGTGTGTATGTCTATATATATATTAATGTAAAATACACTTAAGCGGGTTTACCCCTACTGAACTCTTGGAGGAATCATTTTTCTTTTGAGAGTGTGTGTGTGTGTGGATCCTCATCTCCTCTCTTGTTCTTGAATTTTCCATCCGTGAGTGTGTGTGTGTGTACAGATGTTGGTATGCGTTTCGTGCATCATCAGGTTGAATGTGTAACGACACAAGTATTTGGAAAGTGTGGGTTTTGCTTTTCACCATTTGTCATGAACTTGTATACACGTTTCTCCATTTTTGGTCACTTTGGCTTAGTTCACCTTTTACCCCTCCTCCTCCTCCTCAGTGTGTGTGTGTGTGTGTGTGTGTTGACCACGCTGTCACAGAACAACTGCAAGAGTCCAGCAATCAAAAAATTTTTACTATGAAACTTATACTTATCTGGAATCAACACACACACAAGGACAGTTTTTTGTCTCATTGAGCAGTTTGTGTGTGTGTGTGTGTAGAGGTACTACAGGTGATTCGTAAATGTGAATCACAAATCCATTTTTACCCACCCAATTTTATGATATTTCGTTTCTAATCTCTCAACCCACAATACTCATCAAATCCCTTCCTTTTTCCTCTCTTTTTCTCAATATCAGAATGACTTTGTTTGGGAGTAGCAGAATGCGGATGGGGAAAAAAATTAGACTGTCAGAGAGTTACTATCAACATAATATGGGGAGGACAGGGATGTCACGTAGCCATTACGATCGATTGGCCTGCAAAATCTTTGATTTGTCCACTCCCCCTCCCCCCTCGTCTCCCGTCTCTCATTTCTCGATTACTCTCTCTCTCTGCCTCTCTCTTTTATATCTGGGATCAAAACACGTTAAGATGCACGCAGAGACAAATGTGTTGTACATATAGAGTCATAGGATGTTGATAATGGATTTTTCACCTGTGGGTTTTGATCTCCTCCACGTACAGTAGAATTGAAGGTGGGGGGACGGAGAGTGAGATTTTATAGCAATGCTGGCTCTAGTTCCAATTTGCCAAATCCATCTCGTCAACATGGCAATGTGTACTGGGGTGTGTGTGGGTGTTCATAACCTGTGTTGTGTGTGTGTGTGTGTGTGGATCGTCAATCTGTGAATCAAAATGTAAAAAAATAAACACCACAACCAATCTTGAAGACGATGGAGGGAGAGGAGGGGAAGGGAGGGTGGTAAAAAATCTATTTTACCTTCCCAACTTACATATAATCGTAGCATTGGCTCGTCATTTTTATTCTTATATTCACTTGAGAGAGAGTGTGTGAGTGTGTGTGTGTGAGGGAGAGGGAGGGAGTAATGAGTAGGTAAAATGAAATAAAAATTTTTCTTGGCAATGCCTTAATATTATGGCTTTTTGACTTGCCTTGGCTGGCCTCAAGCAACATTTATCATGTAGAAAAGTACTGTTCAATCCAAACATGAAGAATATTGTTAGTGTGTGTGTTCTACATCCACTTCCACACACACTGAAAAGAAAAATCACAAGAAAACAGGATACCTTACACCCGCACATCAACAACAACGCGTTTTTGAATAATTATGGCCATGGCTTGAGAGAGACAGAGAGAGAAGAAAAATTTTAAAATTCGTCTTCTCCTCTTTATTCACCATCCTAAATACAGTAGAACGTTGTAAAAGTTGTGAATTTTGTGTATTTTATGAATCTTTTCCCTTTTTTGGTTGGATCATGAGTTTAGTAAAGAAGCTTTTTTATAGATGAGGATGATCAACTTTTTTTTTCTAAAAAAGAAAAAATTTCGTGGTTAACCTCACATTTTTATGTGTGTCTGTACACATGTATAAAAACCATCTTGCTAGTGATTTAATTCAACTCATTTTTTTTGTCTTTCTTGAATAAATTAGTGAATGAAAAATAACCAAATTAAGAGGAAGCTCTGTGGAGTAGAAAGTGACATGTCCAAAACAAAACAACACGAGTCACCCCACAAAAAATGTATTCCATCTACTTTTGTGCAGTATTTTTTGTGCTTGGACTGTCCTCCTCAAAATGCTCAAAAGTAGCCAATAAAGACAATTAAATCAATGATATTTATAGACGCAATAACCAAATTACAAGGAAACACCACACAAGGTCCGTTTACTTTAACTTAATTGTTTTTTTTGGAGGGGGTAAGGGGGGAAATAAATAAGAAATTGTTATTACAACAACAATAACAACAACAACAATACAAAAATCATGTGTGTGTCAAATATAATGTATAAAAATCATACTTATAAGTACTTAAGTAAATAGTAGTAGCACTCTTCTTTGCAATTTTTTTTTGTTGAAAACGAAAAACCACTTACACAGACTGATAAGTTTTTATTCTAAAAAAATATATCGTCCATTATTATTATTTTTTCTGATATGCTATAAATACATATAATATTATTGTATGGTATCTGGGGCACATCTAAAATTCTAGAAATAGTAGTGTATAGATGGGAGAAATCATAAACAATTAAGGTAGAAGCCGACACACAAACAACCAGTCAAGGGGGAAATAGTTAATTAGAAAAACAATTAACATTAAATTAGTTTACAACAAAACAAAAAATATATAAACATACAAAAATATAAAATTATACTCAAAGATCATTTTTTTCTTCATCAAGACAATACAAAAAAAATTAATCTACTACAGTACATTCTAATTAATTAATATGACGATGATGCGACGACCAAAGGACAAACAAAAAAAGCATGTTCACAACCAAAAATGACAAATAGTAAATAATAAAAATCATTCTAAATCCATATTAACAATGACGCATGAATAAATTGTGTCCTGATGGGTGTAGTATCAAAAATAAAATACACATACTAGTACAGATTATCTTTAAATATGCGGAATAATAAAAAATAATAATTAAGCAGGAGGAGGAATTCAACTCAAGAGAGCTTTGTATAAGGAATGTCTCGCTCTGGCTTTCCCCGACCCGGGCATTGGGTCTTTGATAAAGTCATGAAAGAGGTTCATCCCCTCATCGAGGTGGATGGGAGGAGAGGATAGGGAAGAAGAGGAAGACTGGCTTGTATGTTTAATATGACTATTACTACTTTGATGTAGTACTTGATTTCGAACTGGATTGGCTCGAACATTTCTCCTTCCATAATCATTATTGCCATTATTATTGTTATTGTTGTTGTAATTATTGTAATATTTGCTATTCGAGTAATGGTCATAGTTGTTGTTGTTGTCATTCTGGGCATCATAGGTTGCTGACCCACTACCCTGATTCTGGTAAGGATTTCCACTGTCTTCTGATGGGGAGTAGTGATCTGACAGTTTGTAATCATTGTACTGATCATAGTTGCTACTACTTAAATGTCTGCTACCACCATTGTTACTACTACTACTACCACTACTACTACTACCGCTACTATCATTATCCCGATGACCTCCACCATTCCGATCCTCATCCGCCCCTGTATGACGATCCCCTCCACCCGTCAATCCTCTCAGAGTAGAGTCCAGGTCAAATTCGATTGTCCCACCCGATTCTCCGAGTAATGTCAATGGATTCATTGTCTCCGATTTGACAATACTTGCCTCTGTCACTGGATCATACTGATTGAAACTATTCTTTGTTGAAGAGGCTGCCTCTTCAAAAGTTATTGTGGGCCCACCGTCATTACTGCTGTGGTCATCGAAACGACTGAAATCATTTGCTCCACTCCGATGAGAATTGTAGTTGTTGTAATTATTGTAATTGTTGTTATTATTATTCTTGTTCCTATCGTTGTGATTCCTGTTACTGTTGCCCCTATCGTTGTTGCCTCTATCATTGTTGCCTCTATCATTGTTGCCTCTATCATTGTTGCCTCTATCGTTGTTATTGTTGTTGCTGTTGCCATTGCTGAATTTCCAAAGTAATGCATTGATAAAATCCGCAAGAATTTTAATCAGTAACCATTTATAATTAATTTTAGTACCTGCTGTACGTATCCCATCCACCTAGCTGACTACTCAAAGGCTTTGGTCTCTCCTTGTAAGACTCCATGTTCATGATGTCTCCCGGGTAACTCATTTTATTGGCGTCCAAATGAGTTTGGACAGACGTGTCCAAGGCGTTCATTCCTGTGAACCGAAAAATTCAAAAGTCATTAAATGTTCTAATTAATCATGGATTGTGCCTTTCAAAAATTAATTTACCGAGTGGATCGTAGTTGTACTTCATGGCGTAAGTATTCATCCCTATAAAGAGAAAGTAAATAATTCGGTTTACAAAGACTAGTCATAATTTTGAATAATCAAAAGCTGTGTATGAGTTTTACCCTCATTGTAACTCTGAGCATTGGGACTGAAAAAAAAAATAGAATTACATTAATATTATGAACGTTCTGATGACGTGCCAATTCGTATTTTGAATTTGTGACAGGTTCAAACGCGTTTTGAGTCAGAAGTAGAGTAGCTTCATTACAGTTATTTGTTAATCTGCTAGAATTGTTGAAAAATTTAGTTTTGAGTTAGAAATGGGTAAAAAAAACAATAAATCTAGTGCTGACGATCAGGCCGGTCCCAGTAAAAAGTCCAGGAAAGTTGACATGAGAGGAGAACCAGCCAAACGAAGGAAGATTGAGAAGAAAGACAAGGACATCAAAAAATTGACTGACCTTCGCGACGTACTCATTAAGGAATATGAAGAGGTAAGTATTAATTGTATACAGTATGAATTTATAAGTTTGACATTATTCTTGTTGACTATTGTTGTCAATATGTAATTTGCTAATATTTTGTAGAAATTCCAACAACCATATATTCCGAGAGTTGTCGAAGAAGCGGATGATGATGAAGTGAAACAAGTTGACTTACCTAAAATTGATAGTTATACATCTTACTCGGATGTATACGGAAAGAGAGATGACCATTTGAAGAGAATTACAAAAGTAAAATTAATTTACTAATTCCACAAGCAATTAATTATCACATGCAATTATTCAATGACTTATGATCCATTTTATTGTTACATTATAGGCTAAACAGAATGGTTGCAGCCCTTGTGTCATTTGTCAGGATCCTCTTGGAAATAGAAATGGAAATATGTGTGTAGCATGTTACAGAATGAAAAATAGATATGAACTAGTACGAGCAGGTTCAACTGATGACGAGGACGGTCAACTTGATGACGAGGAAGGTCAAGATGATGACGAGGGAGGTCAAGATGATGACGAGGAAGGTCAAGGTGTAGCAACAAAAAAGAAAAAACCGCTAACCAAAATTAAAAATTGCAGAGGAGTGAAGCAGTTAATTGGACAGTGTAAGCCAAACTGGAAATTGATTGATTGTGCAGGGGATAAACTTGTCAAAATTAAAGGTCAATTTCCTGGATATGAATTAAAATTCCCTATTCCCGATGCGACACCGCCTCCTTGCACTCAACCTGGACAGTATGGACATTTGATGGATTTGTCGTTGGTCAACAAGTCGTTTGTGAGTTTAGTACTATTTACTTATACATTCACTTCATGTTATCTTAATTATGACACACCCTGTACATTCGTTTGGGTTGTTTTTTGTTTGTAAAATAGTACAACTTTGACCTCTTCCCTACTGAATTAAAAGGAAAATTTGAAGGGACAGGCTCTTTGATTACTCGTTACATGGACTTCGCCTCATCAGAAAAAAGAGTCCTTTGCACTACGCTATACGACTATTATCAGCTGGTAATAATTAATTGATTCCTCTTTTTTTAAAAAGAATATACACATAGTATAATACTATTAGTATTCATAATGAATTATCATTTGTTAGTACCTATTTATTACATACTTTAACATTTGTCATACCATGTATTACGCGATTGTCAACAAGTTTTTGCACAACAAAATTTTGTTAATAAACATACTTTCGTACGCTAAAGTCAACAGCAATCCTCCCTAACAATCATAAACAACATAATTGAATTATGAGATACTCACTCAAAATTCCATGGGTCATCAGTGAAACTGTGAGTTGGTTTCTTCATGTACTCGTCATAGCCCAAAGGTCGACCTGTCATAATATTAAATAGTTTGATATTAGTCTTTAATTATTTCTAATCCCTTCACTGATTTCGCTTTTTTTATTTAAAAAAATGAAAACTCACCCAAAGGTGGACTGTTCACTGGAGACAAATTACTTGCCATTGGATGGTCAAAACCTTCATGGATGGCATTCAGAGGTTTGGAAGAATAAGGAGAGTTTCTTGGGTTGGTCAACTTGACACCTTTGACTCGGGGTCGTTGACCACGTTTATTCTGTCTGTATTTTGGTGGTGAGGGTGGTGGTGGGGGTGGTGGTCGATTTCTCCGACGTTTATTCTGTTGTTTATTATTTTTGAGACGTCTAGGTGGATTAGGACCATTTCCGGAGGAATGGGACGAGTGATGAGAGGATGGTCGACCTCCTCGTTGTGGTTGAGGAGCTGACCCAGAAGCAATTGGGTTTGAGAAGGAAGAGTACATTCCAGATGGCATGTTGGACATGGGTGACATCAATGGAGGAGGAGGTGGAGTGGCCATCCCTGCAGTCTGTGTCAAAAAGAAAATAGTATAAATTTAGTTTCACTTTTTTTTTCAAAGAAAGTTTTACTAATCCACAATTAATCCTCATTTACTCACCGGCATGTCGTAGAGTGGATACTTTGGTGGTTTTGGTAATCGATTCATCTACAGAAAATAATAATCAGTTAGTAAGACATTTTTCTCTTCAATGTTATTCTTCTGGTGTACAATTTTTTATATCAAAATAAATTCTCCTTTTTTTACCTCACTCATTCCAGCTGAATATGGAGGCTTTCCCCTGCTCTTTCCATTTGGCATCCATTCCTTCACTCTGTAAATACAACAAAAACAAATAAACACAAATTACTCTCACTATTCATTGTCAACATTAAAATTTAATGATTAATGTAATTCCACTGTTAAAAATACATTAGAGCCGACGGACTCCCAAGAGGAGAAAAAAAATGCAAAATAAAAATAATTTCTATAATAAATATTTGATTTGATTTGTCGACAGTCCCTTCACACACACACACACACAGATTTAATCGCCTAATCGTGACGGAGAAATGATTACTAATTCATAACTCATTGAATAATCATCGTTCGTAATTAAATATTCCAAGTCATTCCCATTAGAGCAAACATCATTATTGTCAACATTTATGCATGTGCACAATCAACACCAAAACACATTTTTTTAAAAAAAAAATCGAAAGAGACAATCCTCTCGTGGCTCTCACTCTCTACGCATGCATATTGCCCTCCAGCCAGGACCCGTCAAAGGTCACAGGCAACCTAGTTGTACAGTACCTACTTTCTATATGGTCATCAGCCCACAGTCACACTCACACCACATGTATTTACACACGGAAAAGCCTATAATAGATGCAAAATTTTCATTTCAAATCGAAAGAGACACGTTGTGTGTTTGTGTGTGTGTGACACAGTGGAGGAGAGAAAGGAATAATATAATAATTTAATTTAATTAATTAAATTCATGTTTTTTGAATGTGAGGGAAAACATCCCCACACTGTGTGTATTGTACATATGGGATGATTTCAAGTGGGAATTATGGGAAAAAGGAGATACACGAATCTAGCATACATACATGTATATATATATATATTCATTGGGTAGGGACGATGGATCTAATTGTGAAACCAGTTTTTTGGAGACTCACTTGCTCACTTCTAATGGGAATATGTTGTTGTTGTTGTTGATCATATTCACCGTTCCCATTAAATACTGAACAAGCAACCTAGGACATAGGGTATATATGTATATACCGTCTACAAACTACAGACGGTGTGGAGGGTGTATGGCCTTATGAAAAAATGTTAAAGGGCGAGAAGGAACAAGGAAAATGTCAAGATGAAGGAGAAGTACAAGAAGAAGGGAAAGAGGAAAGAACAACAAAGAAAAGTTCCACTTCCAAAAAGTTCCCCCCGTGCACTGCAATGCATTTTGCAAATTGAATTTTTCAAATCTTTATATTTTTCACCATCTCACACCACACACACACAATAATAGTATTACATGCGTATGCGTGTGTGTGTGTGTGTTTGTATTGGCACTTGATTTTCATTTTGACCATGACGAGAGTAGCAGCTCTCGTTTTAACAACATTTGAGAACGTGACATGGAGTTGCCAAAAAAAACTAAAGTAACTTCCTTCTCTCGATTCTCTCTTCTTGCAGAATTTTTAACTTTTGTGTGTGTGGGCATACATAATCCAACTGCACAATTTTGATTGACATTCTCACTTAGGATTGACAGACACAATCCTACGACAATAATGGATGAAAGCTGAAACCGGCTCAGCCGACTCTATTCTCTCTCTCTCTATCGCTCTATCTTTTGACAATCTACAAAGATTAAATCCAAATCTGCACACACACATACAAATTAGAGAATATTCAAATGAGAGTCTGAGATCAAAATCCGTCCATCTTTGTAATCCACAGAGAGTGAGAGAGAGAGAAAGAGAGACTCACCACACACCATACCACAATTCACATGACATTTTCTTTTCACAATTACGACTGCAGTGTGCCGTGTTGTGTTGAATGTGCAAATTGTACAGACAGTTTTTCTCCCCATTGTACTCGTCTATATAATATTATTGTTTCAGAGTGTTTGAGACACTGGGTCTTAAACTCGTTCTTCTGGCTTGGATCTCGTTGGATCAGGAGCAAGTTGTACTCTAGATAATATTATTTCTCCTCAGCCAACATATATACGACCGTCCAATGAATTGTCTTTGTCACTGTCTATATTTCTAGTATTTCTAGCTTGTCTTCTCTCTCTCTCTGGTTTTGGCTCGTCACAACAAGAGTAGTAAAAGCAACATTATTGAGGAGGAAGAGAGAGAGAAAAAAAACTCAAAAAAGGAGGACTGAAGACAGGGAGAGGGACAAGAAAAGAGCAAAAGTAACCAGCAAATATGTAAATTTTTCATTTAACGCATATTGTGAAAATTGCAGTTTGCACCACGAGAAAAATCTCACTATCGATAGACACACAGACGAAGAAAAAGTGGAATCCCCTTCTTTCCCCCTCCTCCTTCTTCTTTTGAGAGTAAAAATGAAATGTATAATTCTTCCTTCGATAGTAAATGACAGGCAAATGATTTTGATGATGCTGGGAGGAATGTTTTTAACTTGACATAATCATTTGACCTCTCTCTCTCTCTCAAAGTTGAACTCTGTCACTCCCTCTGAATAATTTAACTGTCCAATCAAACATTATTATTAAAAGGGAAAATATATTTGTACACACCAGGTACAAACTACATTTGAAAAACTTTTGTTAAACAAAAGTGCAGTATGAATGTGATGCACTTTCTTCAAATATTTGCAATGTTGCAAAAATCCCCCTCCTCCACTTCATTATGTGAAAAAGAACAATGGTCGTAAGGAATAATAAGGGAATCAAAAATCGGAAGGGTGGACACACCAAGTGCTTCAATTCAAGTTTTGTGTGGATTACAAATGGGAGCTGACAGAAGACCGAGTGAATGACATTGTTTTTTTAGTATTTTTGTATGAGAGTGCATTGAACAAGTGCATAAAGGTGGACTTGAGGATTCCATCTCTTTTATTATAGACATTGATATCCACAAACGATGGGAAGAGACAAGAGAGGAGACCGGATGTCGATAATGACGTTTGTAGGTACAAGTTGATAGAATTGTTCAAACAATTTCCTATATATATGCTAAACATGGAAATCCACTAGTTATTTTTCTCTCTCTGTATATATTACAACCAACCGGCTGCTGGTGACTGGTTCAATTTCATCGAACAGCAAACATTGTGAAAGTGAAAATCTGGGGAATGAATTTCTCACTGTGTTTGCGTGTGTTGATGATACATACCTGCTAGTAAAAAAATGTAATGGCTATCTTTAACTTTATCCTCACTCCTACCCTTCATCCCTCCACATTTGTTCATTGTCCAACTTTGTCAATTTTCATTGTCAGACTTCATCCTTCAGTTAACTCTCTCATGCTGCACTAATAGTACAATGGATGAGCTCAAAATGATGACAAAGCCTGTACCCTGTTGTGTAGATTATTGAGTAGAAATCTATACGGACAGCAAGCAGGGGGAAAAGGATGAGATGAGGAAGGTAGCATTGAGCAGATCACTGACTCTCCTGGCTCCAACATGATAATGACGAAAGGAAAAAGGAGATTATGTTTTTTTGCACTTTGTACTGTTACAGACACACCAAGAGAAGAGAGAAGTTGAAGTGCAAAGTCAAAGTCAAAGAAAAGTCGAATTTTCTACTGAGAGTCGTGTCTTGGTGGTAAATAGTGTACCCATGAAGAAGAAGGAACAGTTTAAACCATATTATATTACACCGCTACCGAAAACATTTAAAGTAGATTTAATTTATGACTCTAAAAAATTTTCTTCCCTTTCCTTCATATAAAAAGTTGGTGCAATGTGTGTTATACTGTATTTGTGTTTGCGGTGTGTGTGTCTGTGTACATTTTTTTGCAAAAAGTCTTAGACATGTTCCACCGGCCATCGTTAATAGTCAGCCGTCACGCTCAAGTCCATCCCCCACATAAAATACATTCAGGACTGCACATACACAAACACACTCGCACACACAGATTCTCTTCAGAGAGTTTGAAACCAGGTGCAATTCACAATGTACAATTTAGTAAGAAGATAAGGATGAGAAAACTGGGCTCCACACACACACATGCAGGCAGGCACACACACACAGGCACGCAGATGAGAAAAGGAGATGAAACTGAGAATGACGGCACGAGGAGGAGAGGAGAGTCTGATTGAATCTGGGTGAAAAAATGAAGAAAGGAAACCAAAAGTCTTGAGAGAACCCACACAGCGAGAGGTACAGCCCAGGAGCCAACAAAACTGTATAAGAACTCTTATACAGAATTTAGGTTAAGTTGTTAAAAAAACAAAATAATAATTAGTCTGCACCACTGTGCAGACTCATGTCTCAGTCAGTAGTTTAGACAAAGAATTCATATATCTTCACCCAGATTAAACCATCCCTCACAGAGAGCTACAGATGAGAGTGAATTCAAAGTTTCTTGTGTGCAAAAAAGAAAGGAACATTTTGACAAAAATTCTTGGACTCGGAAGGAAAATAAATGAAGAAAGCGAGAATGATTCTATTAACACTAGTTAACTTGCCAAATGTCCTACACATGATCAAAAAGGGAGGATGTAACGAAAGTCAAAAGAACAGAGTTAATTAAGAAAGAATCAAAACAATAGGTTACGCATACACACAAACATCAAAAAGGTGAATGATTCTTGGAGGAGAAGAGGGGATAACTGATTAGAGTTGCAAATCTAATTCAAATAACAACACAAGATATTTTTCTTCTCCTCGTCACACACACACACACACCACCAACACCACAACAACAACACACAGTAACTACATAAGAAAAGAGAAAAATGGTAATAGTCAAGAAGACAGTGAGAACTGGCTCATTCTTTAATTTCACATTGCAAATTGGAGCAAAAATTTTTTGACTTGAGGAGGAATACGTTGTATTGCGTACAGATGTGTTGTGTGTGTGTGTGTGTTAATATATAATCGACAGAGGAGTGAGATTATCATATTATTGCCACCGCCAATCAACCCTGAACATGATTTCTTGAACACATACCATAGAATAAAAAAGGAAGATTGAAAAATAGGAAAAATTCCAATTAATTTAATAGTTGAGCTTGGGCAGGGATGACGATAACAAGTTAACGATGCGATGAGCGCAGAAAGAGAGAGAGAGAAGTTCCTCATCAAAATCAAAGCCACGACAACTACAACATGTACTACCACTACCTACTACACATGTACGACTACTTATTGTACATTTCCCCCACTTCAACCCTCCAACAAAGCAAAATATAATAGCAGAAGAAGAGAGAAAAAAACAACAATATCAACTTCAACTTTTGTGGGTAGGCAGTAGTAACACTGACACACACACACAAACACAAGCACACAAGTGGCTCTCTGGTTGTTCTTGTTGAAGAAGTAAAAAGTGTTGCTGTACTGCATCACAATTACCGGCACAATTACAATGAAAATCACAATTACTTGATCCTTTCAGCCATCACATATTATTCAGAAGGGGAGAGAGAGAGAGGGAGAGAGAAGAGAGGATGTAATGATAGTGATAGATTATCCTTTTCTCCTCACTTCTCTCCCATCTGTACTTTTCGCTCCCCTCCCTCCATCCTATAATTCCATTATTATTATGGACTACACGTTATCATCTGGGATGGCCCACAAAGGTGTCTCCATTCACATTAAAAAGGAGTCTTAAATGCTGGCGTCTGCCAACGTCTTATCTTCTCCTGTGTGTGTCTCTAAATGGAAGTTTAAACTAAAATGTACAAAAGATTCTCACTCTTCATAATTATTAACTCTCTCAGCATTCTCGACACACTCACCGACTCCACACACACAGTGATTAGTGAACACCCCAACTCTGAACTCGAAACAATAAACCAGCTCAATTATAATTACCCACAGTTAAGTTAGTTAGCTTGTGTCTGTGTGTGTCCCGTCACTCTGGGAAGTGAGAAATTTTTCACGGTGACAACAAACAACTCCCCTAACACACACACACACACACTAATCACCCACCGTCATAACCATCGTTATCACACACACTCTAGTTGGACAATTAGGAAACCTTGTTTTTACATAGTATGTAAATTTAAAATAATTATCCTAAATCTAATTACCCAAGAATGGTATGGGATAATATTATGATGAATACCCTCATTCTCATGCCAAAGGAACAAGATCTCAATTCATCTCATCTCAGAGTAATACAGGCCATTGTGTTAAGTCTTAGTTAATTTGATAATGTGACATGAAACTTAGGCAGGGAGGCAGAGAGAAATGGTAAAAGGCAATTCATTCGGGACATTTTTTTTGTGAAAATTACATGAATAAGTCACAGAAATTTTTTTGCATTCTTTTCTTCTTTCATGGAACGTCGAGGTTGCATATGGTAAAAAGAATTTTAGTGACATTACCTGCTGATCATCCCATCGAAAGGTCCTCGTCGACTTGAGAAGGAAGCTTGACCTAGTCCAGTGGTCACTCCGGAAACCGGGAGGATAGCAGCGGGTTGACTAAAACTACCCACTGCCATGGCAGCCGAGGTCGTAGGTGCATTTAGGGCCATGGTAGGCTGACTACCGTAAGGATTGGTTGAGAATCCAAGGACTCGGTTAGAAAATTGATTTTGAGGTTGTTGGTAAGATGTGGAGGATGAGGAAGAAGAGGTCAGGGAGGATGAGTCATAAGGGGCTGGGGCATATGACTGTTGGGTTTGGGTTGAGAATGTCTGTTGTTGTTGGGGATAGGTAACTGGAGTGGAACCACCATATTGCTGTTGAGTGTAATAAGGATTTTGTTGTTGATATTGAGGCTGAGACGTGGAGTAAGTGGAGGGCAGTGATGCTGACAAAGATGATTGCTGGGCTCCATTACTACTCGTGGAGTACGTCTGTTGTTGTTGTTGTCCATACTGAGGACTGAGGGAAGAGGACTGACTATGACTGAGAGGGGCCGGAGCATAGGAATAATGTTGTTGACTTTGACTCGTGGGTAAATTGTAATTTTGATAGGTCGTTGGTTGTTGTTGCTGTTGCTGACTGCTCACTTCTCCATAAGATAATTGTTGATTAAGTCCATAATTATTATTATTATTTGTGGTGTAGGACTGAGTTGACGCTAAATTCGGTTGCTGCAATTGTTGACTCTGATAAGTTGAGGGAGACAGGGAGGAAGAGGATGAGGCAGAGGAGGAAGATTGTTGGTGTTGTCCATTAATAGAGTAGAACGATTGTTGACCTGCGGCAAATGATGATATGAAGATGTTGAGTAGCAGCAGAAGTTGAAGCACTGACGGATGCATCGTCTGTAAATATTCAACCCATAACACAAGCATAACATAATATGGTAGAAACAGAAAGAAAGAGAGACAAGTCATTCAATGAACAACGTTTATGACCAACAAGAAAAGAAAGAGAAGAAGACCAAGAAGAAGAAGAGGAGGGAGGAAGAAGTCCAAGGATCAAGAAAGAAAGAGAGTATGATGATGAAGGAGAAGAAGACGAGGAAAAAAACCTGTTTCACTACTTCACTACAAACCTACATCTATCAATTGGGGTTATAAAGTAAGTTTTCTACTTTTTCCTTCCCAACACATTTTCCATTAGCTCAAATTGATTTTCGATTTTCAGTAAAACCATGATGAGGACAATCCCCTCCTCATCTCACTCTACCCTCACAGGACAAAATTAAATCTTTCACTTCCATAACCCTTCTTCTTTTTTTGGAACATCCGACTCAGCCCTGAGAGTCATAATAATATCAAAAAGTAAAAATTGGATTCAATTGCGAGATGAGGAAACAACATTTTTCCTTTCCGCTTCACTGACTTGTCTCTATCTCAAGAAGGAGAAGATGATGGAGAGATAGAGAGAAGACTACCTCTCTCTCACAAACACACACACTGTCTGTGTGTGTGTGTGTGCAACATTTGCAAGGGAGATGCATCATCCTCAACTTTCTACATTGCTCACAGCCTTGGCCTTGGCAAGGAAAGGAGGCTTCACCTCATTGACAGTCATCATCATCGTTTTAAATGGTGATCAAAGACCTAATTTCCCGATACCGATGAGATGGAAATTATGATGACGATGACGACGACGAATCAAATTAAGGAAATAATATTAGTCTACTTAGCTGCTCAGTCACAAAAACTTCTCCATCTCTGTCAAATTATCTTTTGTATCAAAATATTATTACGTTATTTTTGTGGATGAACAAAATAAAAGAGAAAAAAAAATTATCCACACATCATGAGTCATGACCCAAATTTAACCAGAGATAGAGAAGTTACGTTTTTTTTCTTTCTTCTTTTTCGCAGATGAAAGCATCTTCTCTCTTTCCTTCCCCTTCGCTTCCCTTTCAGTCTCTCTTGACTAACTTTGAAAGAATCCAATTAAAAATTCTCCCACATAACAAAGGAAAGGCTCAAATTTTCATTTTTATTTGACACAATTATCAATTCTTCAAGGTGGATTCTATTATTTCCTATGTCAACTTTCATCTCTTCATCCTTATATCCCTATGTAACTCCTCCAAAAAATATTTTTAACCCTGATTCTAACAAATATTTAGAATGGATGAAAATTTAACCAAAAACTCATAAAATCCGACCTGATAATTTTCTAGAATAAATAAATAATAATTTGAATAAGGAACATTTTTGTGCATACAACCGTAGCTGAATACACACAAAATTCTTTTGGGAAAAAAATTCTTTGTTCCCATCAAAATTTTCCACACACACAAATCTTCTTTTGTGACAACACATTTTTTTTGAAAAAAGCTATTTTTGACTATTACAAACTAAAGGTAAAAAAATGTTTTGCTCAAGATTTGGTTTGAGACCTGTCTCTGAGTGCACCGCACCATCGTCACGGAACCCGATTTCCCCCCGCGTCTCTCTCTCTCACTCTCTTCTCTCAGAGATGGACTTTCTCCGGCTTATCCTCCGTTCGTATTTTTGTGTGGCGTTCTCAAAATAAAAAGACACTGAATACACTAGCACACCAAACGTTTTTCCTGGGGATTTTCGTATGAAACCTTTCTCCGTGTGTTTGTGTTTGTGGATCCAACGGGATTGACTCTCTTTCTTTTTGAGGAAGGAAGGAAGAGGGGGGAGGAGGACAAGGAAGAGAAATAAAAACAAAAAAAAATCTTTTTTTTTCTTGGTTTGGTTGTTAAATTTTTTAGAATGAGGAGGATGAGGGCTTACATGATGTAGAAGACATGAAGATGTGTACTATAGAGGATATTGAGAATTGAATCTCCTGACGCAGCACTAAGAAGAAGACTGACGTTGTTGTCCTTTTGCACAGAGGAAGACGGCAGAAGGGACGGGGAGAGAGAGATAGAGAAAGAGAGAGAGAAACAAGTTTAATAATAAGGCAAGCCTTTGTATCACATTTTGCCTTACCTTTACCTTTACCCAGCCAAGCTAAACCAAATGGAAGGAAAAATCAAGCCACAGGGGTATCTCTCTCTTCCTCTTATACTATACATACTCCCTCCCTGTACACACACACACACAAGATGAAGTCCACCAGTACCCATTCAATAATAATATTAGCATTACACAGTTTTTATTATAATGTACAATATAGGGATGTGTGTGTGTTTGGTACGCACAAAACATGGGCTGTGCTTATGTTCCTCCTTGTTGCGAAGTGTGAGTAGTTTTCCCCATCGAAGAGAGAGAGAGAGAGAGAAATACACACACACACACAGGGCAACAATATCAACTAGAAAGTACATGATTTTATATTCCTGAAGATGGGAAGAGAGCGAGGAAGACGACAATGAGAAGAGAATATATTCACTGTATACTCTATTTAATATATGTCATAACCTGAATTTTCAGCTTCATGGTTATATAACTTGGTGTGTCTTTTGTCTTTGAACTTTTACATACATTATTATTATTGTTCAAGTTTCCAAGGGGCTGCATCGTCTCTCTACATCAGTATTTTGTATGAACATCTTTGGGCGAATTTTTATAATCAACTTACACACACACACACACACAATATCATCAATGATGAGACCACAGCCAGCCAGTCTTACCCCTTGTCAGCCTTTTTTCTTTATTCAGGAGGCATCGGCAATATATCTGTGGTGTATATATTACACTGGTATGTATAACAGTGGTCGCCGTGGGACTTTACATTATTATTATTTGTCAGAGAGAGAGGATGAGAACTATCAGGGATTCATCCTCATCATCAGTTTGAGCAGGAATAGTGAGTGTGTGTGTGTATGTACGGGTGTGTGACTGAGTGTGGGGATGAGATATGAGAGAATAATAATGTTCATTCATTGGGTTGTCTACTGACTGAGTTTTTTACCTGACTAGCACCTTCCTCTTTAACTTGACTTTAACTCTCCCTTGGTTACTTGGGACTGGGACGTTTCTTTCCTACTTGTTGTTGTTGGAGTGAGATTGAGATGAGGTTTTGAGTTTAGCATTTTAAGGTTAGCATTCATTTGCTTTGTTTTATGGTGTGCAAGAAAAAAAAATTCTTTCTCCTCAACTCATCATCAAGTCAAGGCAGGTAATCCACAAGAAGAAGAAGAGTTTTTTTAAAAAAAATAACTTGTAGTAGTTCCCAAGTTATGGTACGAAGGTAGTCTTCATTCAGAGGATTTATGCAGTCATTTCGAATACAGGAGGGAAACGTCAGCATCGTCATTAAACCATTTAACGTGTTAATTCTCGTACAATATATTTTTTTTCATCTTCCCTTCTGTCCTGCAGCTACACACACAGTCTTTTCTGCCTCTGTTCAACGTAATGACATTTTTCTTAATAAATAAAAATAATTTAATTTATGGTTACACCTGTACCTTTATTATTTAGGATAATGACTTCAATGAGTCGTGTATATGTATACACAATTTAGACCGTAGTTTTCCTTTTGTTTTGTATACAAAAAAATTATTGACTTTCATTGTCGAATGAAAAACTCTTTTTTTTCTTCCTTAATAACATACATGTACCTTGATTTTTGATAGGGTGAAAAAAATGTCGGAAAATTGTAGACTCACACCTAAAGTACATTATTGCACTATCATTGTAATCATATGTTATAAATTTTAAAACCTCTCTTTCATTATACTTTGTACAGGTAAGGTAGGTACTAGGATGATTTGCAAGTGATTAATAAGTAATTACAATATGATTATGCATAATATGATGATTATCCTCTCTGCGGCAAATTACTCTAGAAATCCCAGTCAAATGCAATCTTGTTTTCTCCAATACAAATGAATTGATTTCCTCTGGGGTGTGATCATGAGGTCGTAAATCTTGATAATCATAAAAATCCTACGGAGAGTATATAAAACCACCTCATTTAAGTCAACTTGAGGAAATATTTGAGATGGACGGCTGTCATAATTTTAAAATTTAATTTTTCCTTGTGTATATTTTAGTTACCATTCGATTACGTGGAAGACTACTTTTTATGATAACTTTAAACTTTTACGTCTAATTTTCCCTTTGGGGTTGAAGCTTGGTACAAAATTTGTGACACCTTCTTTAGCTGTCAAGCCGCCAAATTCTTCTAAAGTATTTTGGATGTCACGATGTCGTCTCTTCTTCTTTGTTGGTGGAGCACCATCATAATCTTCATTTTCCTGTTGTTCTTCCACAGGTACTTTAGTAGCTTGACCCTCCCCACTCTTTAGTTGCTTTTTCAGTTTTCGCTTGAACTTTTTACTAAACTTGACATCACTTTCCTGTTCAGTACTGTCTACGGCTGTCGTCTCGTCTTCAATACTTTTAGCTTGAGACAATGAATTTTTTTCTATACTCTTCTCCAACCTCCTTTCCCTGGCTTTGACTGCTTTACGATTTTCCAATGAGAATTCAACTATTGGTCGCTAGAATGATGTACAAAGAAAAAAACTAATAAATGAGAAAAGTGTACAACCCAATGAGTGCTTCTTTAGTTAAATTGAAAATATGAGAACAGTGTCCACTTACCCTATCGTTTGTAAATACACTAGGATTGTTGTTAATACTTCTCAGGGCTGTAAGAGTGTGGTCAATGAGCACTGGTCATGGGTTGTAAGCGAAACAAATCCATACTCTTTGGATTCTCGATCAGCAAGAGTAAATTCGGACAAATCCTCGTCATATTTAGCAAGATATTTTTCTGCACTCTCCAAATCCTAACAAAATTGTCACACAGTATAGTATTCAAAACTATTTTCCCTTTCCTAGTCAATTAATTAGTCTGTTCTGGAATAGTACAAAAACTTTATTGTTACTAATGTACTGCAAAGAGTGAGCAGTCACTGATGAATAAAAATGCCTAGTCTCCGACAACGCTTCAATCGTCCAGTGTCTCCGAATAAAACTTCCAACTCTCATTTTTTTGTGGTCGATGGAATGTTCCCCACAAACAGAGTCCTGGGCTTCTCGTCAATCTCTTCATTCTCCAGTTCCGCCGTCATTATTTAATCACAATTAAAAAGTTTACGAATTCCGTAAGACCACCTTCAAAGGAGCCCCGGGCTATTCTGGGCAGCCTTTAGCCTGTCTTTTCGTTGTGGAACGGTGAAACTTTCACCATGCCATGAAATAAATGAAAAACGTTGAAAATTCCAACTAGTTTATATTTAACTGTAGACTTTTTGTCCTTTTTTATTTCAATTACACTCAATGGACTAGAGAATGGATTTTTAGCGTTGATGTGACTAATATAATATAATCATTGATGTTGAACGGATACAATTAATTGAATCATAATAATTAGTAATCATAATGTTTATCAATTGAATACAATAAACATGAAGAAGAATGCTGAATTTAATTATTTTGTATAATTATTATTGCCATAATATATAATGGATTGGTAAGGTAGTCAAGTATTGGTAATAGTACGATGCAATGGGTTTTAACTATATATTTTTTTTTGTTAATTATAGTATAATACACGACTACACATTCATGAATTAAAAGTACTGTAGTAGTATAGCTGTATGCATAACATTTTTTGTATCAACAATCAACATGTTGCTGAGATTCAACATCATAAAGAGATTCATCATCCGTGGCCTGTATTATTCAGTTTCTTTTTGCTGTTATTTATTTATTTTTATTTCGTAATAATTAATTTTCTTCTTCTGCTTCTGTTTCTGTTTCGGCTTCATTCATTTTTACTGTTGTTATTAATTTGGAGTAATCAAACTGTTGTTATTATTTTTTTTCGTCATCACGGGCCGTCGTCGTTAAATAAGGAGAGAATATTTTAAGGCAATTCAAAAAATTCGTACTCAAAACAATAGCATCGACGAGAAAATAATTATGCTGCCTCCGAGAGCCGTCAGACTCAATCCCAAGAACATTGCAGGCATGACCTGCTCCCCAGCATTACACTCTGGTGTTGAACATGTACAGTAGGTCACCATGACTTCAAATGTACCGGCTCGTGTGTAGCACTTTGACCCACCCGGACCAAGCACTAATGAAGCATCATCCTCAGCCTGAAAGAAAAGAGTCAGTCACTTCAACTTTTAATAAAACACACACACTCACTCACATCTTGATGTATTATTTTCCTTCCCATCTAAAATTCTTCAAACTTGACTTTCTCCATGATTAATTCATTCAGAGAGAAGAAAGGAAGGGAGGAGAGAGAGAGGGGTGGGGTAAAAACCGCATCAAGAAGAGTAAAAAATCATTCTGGAATAAAATCTACCTAATACTATTAGACACACACAAGGTGAAGGAGTAGTAGTATGGAGTTTCTCTCCTACAGTTCCTACATTACCATTTATATTAAAATAAAATATGTATAGTGTACCTTTCAACTGTCACTCAAATTTACCCTTTCCTATTTTTCTTACGAGTCCTTCTTTATGCATTATGTAGACTACGCTCCAGAAAATTATTATTATTTTCCTTCCCCGAGTTTTATGAAGCCTTAACTTTTTTTGCAGTCTCGGACTTTGCCATCTCATCTTGTACATTACATCACACACACGGTACAATAATATATGTAGAACTGGTGTATTATGTAGTATTTACCATGTCAGTGGAGAGGAGTGTGTGTGTTCGTTCAGTGTATTGGATTGCCCTCACTTAAATATTTTTACGGCTTAAAAATACATAAAAACCTTGGCTGGCATACGGTGAAAATTTCTACTTTGAATTTAGATAAAAATCTTAACTTTATCGATCTATGCACAGATCCTCCTCCAGGATTGACAGCATACTACCCGGCCACGAGTTGTAGTAAGTCACATAGCCAGATGAGAAAGGAAAAAAAACTACCTGGAATTCCCTGACAATAAAGTGCTAAATGTGAAAGGATTCGAAGAAACTTTCATCTTTGTGGGGCTATCATATGCATTTTCCGGATACATGGTCTCCTTTTCCAGGAATTTGAAAACTTTCCCTGATTGTAGGAGAAAGGAGAGTTTGGGAAAGAATGTTGTTGGGTTCGGGAAATTCCCCCCTCAACAAAAAAAAGTTTGGTAAATAATTAACATTTCGGAATTCACCTGCTCTGTAGTGTAATAGTACTAGCATTCTTCACAGCTCAGTTAGTAATTTTTTAAATAGGTACATAGTTTGTATGTTCTCTCTCTCTCCTGTTATGCAAAACTAATGGAGGATTGGGAATTCCAATCTAATTTCTCATTTGTAAAAATAACTACAGATTGTGTACTGTACAACTTGAATTAATTTTTCTGACAAACTCACAACATCAGCAGCAGCTTGCTTCTTTTCAGGCTCCCATCCACATGCCCGTACTACCCGGGTATCTGACTTGTGGCCCATGTTGACTATTGTTTTTTAAATATTAAAGAAAATTTTTAATTATTCATCCATTCCTAGTCTTTGTTTCTCAAATTAAACATCAATCATGATCATTTCCTTCAGTTGAAATACCTCTTTGAACATTTTTACGGCAGACGGTCGGTTCTTTCCCTAGACACCAAAATCAGTTCCAATACTATTTATTATTCATTGTAAAAGAGATGAACTAATTTTTTCATTATGCATGAATACAAAATTTTTAAAATAAAAGTACAATAAGAAATAAAATCACTCACCTGGGAATAATTGGTCACAGTCAACGTCTGCTACTGTCAAGTTATTGAACGGATCACCACAGTACGGATCTCTGTAATATTCAAAAAAAATTTGGAACATTAATTAATTATAGGGAAATTTTTTTGATTCAACCTTTTATTTAAAATAAGTCGCAATGATACGTTTCTTTCGTTAATTGACATGTAGGAATTCTTACCTGGCACTGTTACACTGGTAACATCTAAGTCCCATTATCCCTGAAAATGTGTGTGTCATAAAAGAGAGTGAATCAAAATCTCTTCATTATCATTATAATATTAATAATAGTGTAGGATCCTAGTAATTACTATTTCATTATAATTACAGACTCAACATGTTCCCCCCGAAAATAATAATTATACGACATTTAACCCCTTTTGGTCTCTCATTCCCTCCCTTTGTCCTATCGACTCATTTTATTTATGAGCCGATTAATCAATAAACTTGGATCAATTCTACAACACATAAAAGGATTGTGTGTGTGTGTCACTATTGCTAAATTGATCTTTCATCTGCACGTTCACATTCAGAATTAGTCCTATTTGTGAAATCAAAAACATTTTTGAGAGAGACAAAAAGGAAGAAGAGAAAGAGAGATGTCTAAGAATATACAGACTTTAGCAAATCTGCTGCAATGAAATCTGCATTGAAAGGCTGTACACAAACGTAAGTATATACAGAGAGAGAGACACACACAAGGGAGAAATATTACATGTATCATAATAATAATATTGAGAGAGAGAGAATCAAAATGGTCTTACCTTCCCGTAGACAAGTGACGATGAAGAGTAATATTAAGATTTCAAAATGCATGATTAGCTAAAATGGCAGTGATTGAGTGAAGGATTTTTGTGTCTTTTTATTTTTCTTGAAATTGTAGAGGAAGAATTTCTTTCCCTTTCTCCTTTCTCCCTTCAACCCTACATAAACACACACACAGCTGGAATATAATAATTTTTTCCTGGCCAAAATACTCTCACTCCGGAAGAATATAGAGACAGACGGACACACACAGAGTGAGAGTGGAGAACGCACTATCAAAATGTACAGGGAGGAAAGGAGACAGAGAAAGACAAGAGAGAAAGAGAGAGGAAAACAGAGAGAGAAAGAGAGTGGTCGGCTTCTGAACAGGTAAAATTTAAGAGAAAGAGTCTACAACTATAAGAAGAGCGGAGCTGCTTTCCCTATCATTCAAAGGCAGAGAGCACTTAACATGGCGTCCGTGGAAACCCGGGAGAAAATCGATACCCGGGTAGACCAGGACGTCCTCGTTTACGTCCATGACGTCACTTCCAAAACCGAACAATTCTTATAGCATCCCTCACATACACACACAACGAGAGAGAGTCTATCAACTTGTATTGTATAAGAGGAGGAGCAGGAGATTTTGCTTGTGGCTTCTTGTGCAAAAAACAAAAAAATTTTTTGCCTCTTTGATAATTTCTATATGGTACCAATTTCGATATACTCGTGTGACGGGTACCTATGCTTACAGTCACCGGGGGAAATGAAGTCTATCAATTTTGTCTCCATACTGTACAATACAATATTTTTACTTTCTGGCCAATATAATTCCTACCTACCTCTTTCTCTTACCAATTCCTTGGGTTGGCTACACGCATTAATGCATGGTCACTGGACAGACAAAGGGTTCCCCTCTCCTCCCTCCTGTTGTCTACAGAATCTGTACCTAAACTGTATTGATTTTGATTTGAGGCTAGATGTAAATATAGAATATTCAGGAAATGTCTTTTCATTCTTCAGTGAAGACTCTTCACAAGCTTTTCAAAATCACTAGTATTATTTCCTATCTTTGTGGGTGGAGTGTACAGACAGGAAATGATTGAATGAATTCAACTATGTCAAAAAAGATAAGGGAAAAAAAGCTGGGGAAGATTGCAGAAGAAGTCAAGAAGGACTATTGGATTTGAGTACTCCAGTTTGTCATTTGTACTTTGGAAAGTCATTCTGGGATTTAGTTGAATATCGCTTGACAATGTGTAATCAAAAATAGAAATACATATCAGGGAAATAAAGTACTGATGAGTAGTCACAAGACATGAGGGAAAAGAATAAAAAAACATTGGGAAAGAAAAATATTGATCAACACAAAAATCTCCATAAATATGACAGACAAGTGATGACATTCGGCATGAAAATGAGGAAGGGAAAAACTTGATAGAGAATCTCTATTAGAGATGAAAACTGAAAATTTCAGAATACAAAATCAGTTAGTTTTATTATTGTTATTGTAATTTATCTATAACATCTCATTTCATGATTGAACCATTCTTCTCTTCTTAATCAGAAGTTCTTAAAAACACAAATGGTACACAAAATCACTGTAATTACACACTATCTAATTACATAACTTTAAGTAGAGGCACGCCATAATGGAATTATTATTATGGTGAGGGTCTACTGTAGTTATGATAGTAAAAAAGATTTAGCTATTTAAGGAGGACTGGAATTGAGGCTTAAATGCATTTTGCTGTTGCTGTGAATTGGGATACGAGTTTGGTGGTTGAAAATTATTAGTAGGATGTTGTGAATTTGAGGGATTATTATTATTATTATTATTATTAGGATAACGTCTTCTAGGAATTGAATTCTGTGAATTTTTATTAAATTGGGAAGGTCCGCCTCCTCCTCCTTGAGAATATGTGTTGTTATGTTTATTTGACTGAAATGAGGAAGACTTATTATTTTGTGGATGAGAATTTCGTATTGAAGAATTATTTTGTGAGTTAAAATTTCGATGTGGTGGTTGTTTTTGATTGTGACGTTGTTGTTGTTGTTGTAGCTCAGGATGATAATAATTTTGGTGAGAATCTGAATAATCTGAATAATCATTGTCTTCACTTTTCGATTGTGAAGAGTGATTATGGTCTTGATTAATTTTAGCATTTTTTGGTCTTGTTTCATCCGTATAACATAATTCCATAATTTTTCTTTTTAAGGCTCTACCAATTAAATTAGCTGGTTTTTCATTCCTACATTGTAAGGACTGAAACAAAAAAAATCTCATTAAACTTTGTGCTATCTCAATTCTTGCGTTTACACTTTAAAATGAAACAATTGATGTCATGTAGGAAATTACCTTGTGTCCCCAATGTCCACATTTAAAACAAACGAAATAATTAAAACAGTTTTGAAATCTACTTGTCCTAAAAGGTCCTTTCAAAGGTCTTCCTGCGTCAATTTCCCTCAAGTGTTCTTCTAATTCGTCCGGCTCAATCCATAATGATTTTTCCGGGTCAAATGGTATTTTCTTTTGAAAAAGTTAATAAAGTTAGTTTTGCTGTACACTTTTAAAATAAATCATCGCACATAAGCAATGTAAATGTAAACAAGCATATGAAACTTACAGGAATAATGTCTTCTCCTGCAAAATTAAAGGACAGAAGTATATAAGACTCTTGTATAGTAATTTACAAGCCTCTCGTAATATTATTGAACGATTACTTACTGACGCCAATTAAAAACCAAAACACAGAGTCTTCTTTGTTCATCATTTGTGGTGACTCCAAGCTAAGCCTTATTCTGAAAAATTACAGTGTTTAACAATTAGTGACAATTGTAATATGACACCAAACACTAATTAATGTATTGTCAGATAATGAAGAATAACAGATAATTATAATAAACATAATTCACTAACCGTGTCAAGAAGTCAATACATTTTTCTTCAGGATCTTGTTGATAAACCGGAAACGGAAGTTTGAAACGGACCCAATCAAGGGTCAAATCCATTTTGTCCGATTATCCCGTTTGGATAAAGCTATCCCCAAAAATTTTGAAGCTTCTTAAATAAAATTTCAGAGTTTTTGTGACAAAAAAATTTTTCAACACAAGTTCGAAACATTCCGCAATTCAAGGAAAACTTGTATTCCTCATATTTACTCATGTAGTGTGAATGCTTCCACGCATCTCATTGTAAAACTTAAAGTGATCCTCTTTAATTTTTCAAGTTAAAATGTATATTAACTATTAATTCTTTTACGGTCGTACAGTATAGTTTCCCAGTATGTATTATGGTCTGCGACCGCTATACACACTATTATTCGTTTACATCAAAGTTAAAAGACATAAGAGTATAGTTATTTATGATATACATCAGTTATAGAGATCAAGATTAAGCTAAATTCATTTAAGAATTCTCTTACGATAGTTAGTCTACAATATAAGCAAATTTTCATGCCAAAAGGCTTACTTTTGACAAAAAATTCTCATGCCATTTCACATCTCCCCATACAAAATCTCAGAAGACTTTTCACATTGTGTGATTGTAAGGAAACTTTTTCCTATCATCCATAATATACAATTCCATTCTACCCCTAAAATTCACTCCTGACAAATTCAGGGAAAATGAGGAACGATTTCACATTCATACATTAACAATTTGTTTAGTAAACTAGGTACAATTACTATCATTGCTACACTATAGCATGGGAATCCTACACGGAAAAATGTATCCCTTCCTCTAAAATGAAAACTCAAAGTCTGGAGAAATATCAGTCCACTGGCCTTGATGTTTTCTCCTCCTGACTTTGACCCCGAATTTATTTTTCCACGATTCACATGCGTGCCTTTTTAAACTCGTATTGTATATATATACTTTCTCCATCCCTTTCTCTCCAGGAGAAAGTCTGACAGTCAAGCAGAGTTTTACGGTACGAGACAGAGATTCGGTTGCGTTCGGCGACTAGACAAGAGCTAGGTCAAGGTCAATAACCACCTACAGCTACAATCTTTTCCCATACACCCATGCATTTCTTGTATACACTCGTACAATATGTATAGGCAACCAACCAGGCGGATACAGGAAATTTTCTTTCATCCATATCCAGATGTGAAAGTGTGTTGGAAGTGTGTGTGTGCGAGAGAGTGTGAGTGTGTGTGTGTATGTATGTGTGTGTGCAGGGCGTATTTGTGTGTAGAGCGTATGTGTGTGTCTCAGAGACATAAAAATCCACTATAGAAAATAACGAGGAGAATACCCAACGAGGCTCTCTCTCTCTCTTTCTCTCTGTCTCTGTCCTATATATTACGCATGTTGAACACGCAACTCCTACCACAAGCTTTTGACATCAATACAGTCCGAGGATATGGCAATGAAAAGAGGAGGGGAAAAACGGGACGATCCTAAATTCAAGGCCAAGTACACAGCATCCTCGCCAAATTCATGCGGAAGGAAATGACAAGACCATCCTGAGAATCTCTAAATTTTCTTTCTCTCCCCCATAAGCTCCTCTCTCCAGCCTCCTCCAAACAAAGATAACGAAATATTCTCTTCTCCACACACACAAGCAAAGAAGCCTTCCAGTATCTCGGAATTTTTGGGAAAAAATTTCATTATTATTCAAAATCCCAAATACAATCTTACAAAATACTAAATGATATGATAACAAGTTTTCCTGTACAGTACGCACTTTCGTATACAGCAATAGAATACAATTGACAATGCATGTGAAAATTTTGATGGCTGAACAAGTTTAAATTCATGCCGTCACTTCATATTTGTACATGAATACTGTGCTATACAGTGAAAAATAAATCTCCATTCTGCTTCATCCATCACATTCTCTCCTTTTTATTCTTCCACCACCTTCACTATCTATTTCTAGAATCCTGAAATTGAAGACCATCATTTGTAAGGACTGTCTCATCATCAAAATTCAGAATGGAGTTCCTATATTTAAAAGTGCAGTAAACCCTGATATGAATGAAAGAACTCTCAAAAATAGAGATACAAAAAAGTATGATTCAGTAAACTTGTTGTTGTCTAGTCTCCACTATGTATAGAAAACTATTCAGAACCAGACAAACTTAAGTACTACTAGGTATGTCATTTCAGACACACTGTAATACATCAAGTCAAAATAGTTGCAAACAACAAAGTTTGTTTATAATCCACATACCTAGTATAGTACAAGAGTTCTATACGATAAAAACTGCATCGACAATATTTGCACAAACTTGAATTTATACATTTCCATGTTGTGTGTGTGTACACACAGAGAGAGAGAGAGAGAAAGATATACACGGAATTATTTTTCAGAGTCAAATGATCCTGTCCACTTGTATGACAGTACATAAGTACCATGTAATACAGATATAACAGTGAAAAAAATATGCTAGACTGCCACTTACTGAAAAGCATGACCCCTGTGATAGCTCCTATTATTTATATATGGTTGAACAATACAACATTGTTTTTCCTCCAGTCAGTCCTGTCACTCCCATCCTTGTAAAATAATTTGTTTAAAATAAATGTATCAATTCTGTCTTCTGTATACCTCGTGGATTTTACGAGGGGGATGGGCTATAATTACAATAAAATTCGATTAGATACTTTAATAATCAACCACAATCACTGCCACTGTTCAATTATGAAAACACACTACATATATATGTACACAGACTAATAAATAACAACGATGTGTGTGTGTGTACACAATATCCAAGGTTGTACTTTATCAGCCAACAAAGCGACCACACGGTACATATAAACAATTACACTAAAAGTACTAATAAAATATAAATGTATAAAAGAATGATATACTATCATACCTAGTATATTGGCAGTACACTCAACTCGGAGACTAATACCTAAAAAATTGTAATATTATTGTCACCATAAACAAATGCGAACATTACCCTATCCTTACACAGAGTACATAATTAAACCATTACTGTAAAAATTGCATGTGCCAAAAATAAACATGTTTGTACCTTTCTTTTTATCATGTCATCCTAATAGGGCATTAAAGAATTGTTCCAGGTTGTCACTCCATACTATACTGTACTTTAAACACAGCAAGTAAAGGTGTTTCTCTCTCTTATTCTTCAGTATGACGTACTGGACGTGGAAAACCATTTTTAAAGATACAACAACACTTTTGTTGTTTTATGAGTACACACACTTATTTCATTGCATCCCTCCTTCCCATATACGTAATAATAACTCTGTTACACCTTTACCTACAATCTAAACCATATCTCTCTCTCCATAATAAACTGTGCAAATTTTTTGCACTAAAACTGTGGCACGTGTACCTGGAGGTGTCATACACATGCAATTGCATTACCTCCTTGTATTAACCAACAAAGAACTGCTTCTCCGAAAATATGCCAGTCATCATCATCATCCCTGAAAAAAAAATTGGTCAAAACGGACTACAGAGTACTTTCATTACTTTACATATGCGATGGGAAATGGATGAACACGCACTATAGCGAAAAAAAGTGCAATAATCTCCTTTAGGAGCACACGCTGGAAACAATTTTTTTTTCAACGCAAAAAAATCAACATGTATTTTATTATTGCTTTCCAATTTTGTCTATACATATACATGTTATATGTATATATGTTTTTAATATATATATTATTATATATTTTTTATGTGTTTCCAATATATTCCACGTGTCTTCCTCCCTTTCTTCATGTTTTTCCGAGCGATATACTTTACTACATTACCGTTAAACCTCCTCCTTTTCTTTTCTCCCCTTGCCTTATACTCGAGATCTCCAATATCACACTACATTATTTTTATATAATATATATCATTATTATTAATATATATTATAGTAGTAATAATAATAATAATTAATGTAGTTTTTATCCTTAAAAAACATTTTTCATTTTTTTAAATCACAGCATTAAAGAAATTCCATTATTCTATATCCTTTTTTAAACATCAGGTCACACGATTATATCACAAACAAGTCCCATCCACTTTTATATAGTTTCTTTTTTTTACTCATAATATATATATCATTAAAGGCTGCCTCTCTCACAAAAAAATTTTTTTTTCATCATCCAACATTCTCAACAAACACTTTTGTTTTTGCAAAAAAAAACTATCATCGTTATTATGTATCAACTTTTTTTTGAAAACCATTTTTTTTAAAAGTAAGTGTATAATCAATTTCTCACTATTCCCCCTTTGTATGGCATGTGTCTCAACACACACACTGTACTCATTCTCATCTGCATTCTAAATATTTTAACGTTTCCATATTGATTTTTTGACTTTTACATTTGACAGTGAAACATTGACACGAACAAAAAAATTTTTTTACATAATAATAATTTGTTCCTGTTTACAGTATAATAATAATAAATTGCATTTGCATTTCAAAATATTTCAATTCTCTTCATTCACATTACCCCTTCTTTCTCTTCCACACACACCCCTTCTCATCTCCTATAGGTATATTTTTTAAGTATATTTGATTAATCGCATTAAGTTTTCTCCGCTCTTCCCCCCCCC
>WJFB01001118.1:0-37461 GCA_009870185.1 Pygmarrhopalites habei
AAAAAAAATCCGATCGAAAAATCATCAATAGCACCGTCAAAACTCAGCTGTCCACACTTACCTCCCGTCCACACTTTCCCGTGTCGACCTTACGCTACATTGTGTCTGTGTGTTGTGTGTGTGTAGTACAATTACGTTTTGAGATGGGTTCGAATTGAGAAGTGGATTAGCTGTTTGGGAAATGGGCCTATTATTTTCTCCCGCTTATGTCAAGCTTAGGGGCTTATTAGGTGGATTGGATGTGTGTGTGTTTGGAATGGCAGACAGTCCCCCAACACTCACTCCTTCTCCCACACCAGATAATGTTTGGAAGATGAAGAAACAAGCTGTTTTTCCTGGCAAGAAGAGTACTATTATTATTTCGATCATTTCCAAACACACACACCCAGACACACAGTTCCACTCGTCAATTTTACCGTACCCTTTTTTAGTGGAACGAGGGAGATTCTATTACATTACAGAGTACACAATCCTTAATAACATTTTGAGATCATTTCGATTCAATTATTGTGTATCACAGGCAGATACACGAGTACAAGGTGATGTACACGAATACAAGGTGGCCCTAAAGTCACTTAAAAAGTAAATCATTTTTCATTACTAGAGATTTGATCGTGGAGAGTTTGATTAGGTGTCAAAAGACAGCCCATTTCAAGCTAATTTTTTTCTACATATTTAATTTTTGAAAAGTCAAAGTACTACATGCCACCACAAAAGAGTCCTTAAGGGTCTAGTATGGAGAGACTTAAGTACAACTTCTTGTTAATTTTAATTTTTTTCCTAAAAGAGCATGGAATTATATGAGATACGTATTTCGGTGATTCGCATAACTCCCAGGGGTTCCCGAGATTTTGAATTTTGAAGTTGACCATTTTTCACTTTTTCACGGAAATTCTCCGCGGTTTCCTGGAAAATGAACCTTTCTCTCTTAGGCTGTCCACAACACACCAAAACGGAGAATTTCCGTGAAAAAGTGAAAAATGGTCAACTTCAAAATTATTTACTTTTTAAGTGACTTTAGGGCTACCCTGTATGTACGGGCACAAAATTTTATTCAACATAAAAGTCGCACTACAATGTGTGTGTACATATATGGATTACGTACGTACATGCTGGATTTTTGTGTATAATTAATAATATATAAATGGATTTTTATTATCCAAAGCCGAACGTATATTATTAAAGGACACGGTACAATCCCTCTGACTGAACTGCCCTTGTCCCAATCTATGAGGGGAGGGAAACGAGTAATAAAAAGTTTATATTTTGAAACATCCAATAAAATTTTGAACCATATTTTGGATGATGGTACGATGATGAATAGACTTCTACATTCTACAGAATATTTGTTATGCCCGTCATTAATCAATATTAGTCAGTCTCCTCCTCCTCCTATATGTATACTCCTCAATTTCCGCGAAACAATGAGCTGGAGTCTTGTAATAATAAAATGGTTATTCCATAAACTGGAGTACATGGGTTGTCCATCCTCTCTTCGAGAGAGACTCTTCTATCCATCCGTCCGCGTTCCATATTCTCTCTCCCTCTCTCTCTCTGTGTTCCGCAAAAGGACGATGACATAAAATTGCACTACACCATTTCATTCTGGGAGCCATAAAATATGCATATAAAACAAGGGGGCGAGGAAGGGGGAAGCAGAGAGTGGATCATCATTTTGAGAGTCAGAATGAAGTACGAGGGGGAAGAGAGGAGGAGAAGGAAAACTCGGACTTTGGCTGGAGGGAGAAAATGTTGAAAGAATCATCATCACATGATTGCATCGTAATTAATGTGAATATCCTCATGAATTTCTCCACTCCCGGCTTTTGTTAATGAAGAGGAGAATGTGATTTTAGGTTGAATTGCGTACTTCAGTTGTGTGTGTGTGTGTTGTGGAATTCTTTTTTTCTTTGGTTTCCATTCCATTGGTCAATAATGAATTTGACTGGTGAATTTTTAACTGGAATTTGATATGTGAGAGTGAACAAAGGGAAGAGAAAGGAGGAGAAAGTTATTTTTAAAAGAAGAGTGTAACTACGGGTCATTGATTGAACTGGAAAATAGTGGACCAACTTCATAATTGGAGCAGTGTTTGATATGGTAGTTAATGAACAGACTGTAATCATAAAAGGCACTCTCTCCAAGTAATTTGGGAATATGATGAGATAAGATAGCCTCTTCCCTTCCCTTTCAGCCCTCAACAAACGACCCCTTTGTAGGGAGAGTGGGAGAGAGAATTTTCATTGATTAATTAATTTCTCATTAATGAAGAACTTGAGGATTCTTGTGGCTTTTTATTCAAGACACATATTGAAGTGTGGCCAAAGAATTTCCCTACAAAAATGGGCCACCCTTTGATGAACTTATATATTCATTAAATAGTCTTTTACACACACACACACATTTGTGGTTTGGGTATCATCATCATCACATCGAGAGTTTGGTAGAGGTAGAGATCGTCTCTTCAATTACCAATTTGGTGGAATTATGGTTTGAGGGTTAGGAAAGGTTATTATCATCAGTGAAAACATATTCTCCTGCTTAGAAAATGGAAAGTCTTCTTCTGATTTTCCACGGTATTTGTATTTATCGAGAAAGAAAGGAAAGGAAAGGGGTATCATGTGTGTGTAGTTTCTACCAGTTTAAATTCAACTTTGTGAAGAAGGGGGAAATTATACATAAATTGAGTTGAAGTGTGTGCGTTTGTCTATTTGTTTTCCTTTCCTCCCTTTCACTCCCACTCTTTGTAAATTGGTCAACAAAATTTCACATGACAGACGTCTTGAAATGAAACTGTGTGTAGTTGAATAAACAGTCGTCGTTTGATCCCATCTTTGGATTCAATCGTCATGGAGGGAGGCACATGAAAGACAAGCTTTTCCTTGGTTGTCCTGATTGAAAAGCTTTCTCTCTTCTCTCCTCCTTTCACTTCCGACTGCTCCCCAAAGAGTCCACCAATATTACTCGGAAAAAATCCTTCTAGCATCCTATCTTTGGGAACGTGTGTGTCCTTCTCTCTCTTTTTTTCTTGGACCCGCTTAAATTCTCACTGTCCATGCGGCGCAAATGCTTGGTGAGACGAGAGTGGATACGATATACATAGAGTACTTTCCTGTAATACATCCAAAATGGGACTATAAAGTATTGGGACAAGAAATCCGAAATGACTTTAAATGGAAAGGAAATGGACATGTGTCCACACATTTTAATCACCCATACTTCTCAGAAAAGTCCAAATTTATTTTTGGGTTTCCAAGTAGTGAGAATCCTATGTTTGATCTCTCTTCTACAAATAGAGAGGATCGTGACGTCCGAAATCTTTTTGAACGAAAAGTTGTAATGACGGATTTTGGATTTTATGGATTTTATCCGCGTAAAATATTTTTGTAAATGAGAATAATTTTTACTTTCACTATTTTAATCTTTCATCTTTCGTTGTTGAAAATTGGCTCAATTCTTTCCCTTCGACAATTGATTTCGGTTATAGATAAAGAGAAATCACATTTACTTTCCATCTTTTGCAGAGTATAAAAGTAGATCGTGACGGGGAAAAGGTGGGTCCCACATTTTCACTTTTTACCCAATAATGCCACTTGTCTTTTGATGGACAGTAATCTCCTCCTCCCCCTTCCTCAGCGGCCAGATCACCGAAGGATAAAAATTTACTTTATTTCCCTCTCTCTACTTTCTCCCTCACTTTCTCTCCCTCTGTCTATCTCTTTTCTTCCTGCCTCCAGGGAACATTTGTTCTCGTCTGCCCCAGACCAATTTTTTTCAGCCCATATCCATTATCCACAGAACTATGTAGTGCACATTCGACAATCCTAGTCTATACTCGTCGATATGATCCGAGAGTTTGTGTGAGAGTGAAAGTGTGTGTGTGTATTTGATGCTCAGAGTGAGGTGAACAGAGAGACCGTTATTTTTTCCAATGAACATCAAACAACCCGCATATTTCATTTGTATGAAGACACAGTTGAATTGGTTCCGGTACAGGAGAAGGAAAGGGGATACTAGTTTTTCTCGAGTGCACGTACTTGATTTTCCTGAATTTTAATTGATCTTTCATGTTCGGATTAATTCAACCTTTTCCACTTCGTTTCCTTCTCCTCTCTTGTTGTTGTTGTGTGTGTGTGTGCGTGTGTGTAGCCCTTCAAGTTCACGTTATGCACTTGTCACTAGTCATACTATGTTCTTCAGTTGTCCGCTCTCTCTCTCGCCCGCCTAACGTCAAAACATTCTGTTTGAGAGTCATGCATCAGAGCATACTTTCTCCCTTACCTTCATGAACTAAATTAAGGAAACTGAAATTTAGTTGAGTCCACAATATATTTTACTTGATGACAAGCACGCAGCTCATTTTCATAAACAAGTGTCGCCCTGTTCCACCAGCAGCAGGATCTTTTGAGGAGAGTGCATAGATTTCATTTAGCATCATACAATTCAAATTATGAGTCAATATTTTAGTACAACTTAATTTGATTAAAAATTCGTTTAACTTTCTCCAGTGAAAGTGTGGTCACATGACAGAGTCATGAAATATCGAAAAGGCAGTCACCGAAACTGAGTAATTTCGGCATAAACAATTATTTCTATAGTGTAATGATTTTGGAAAGCCAGTTTTTCGAATATAATTAATTCGCAACATTTTAAAATAATGTAGTAGTTTTTTTGCGAGTGAATTATGGTAAAGTGGGCCCAGAAAAGTACACAGTGAATCAAAATAGTTTCATAACTAAATTAACATTGAAATGAGCATTCATTTTTATGGCAATTTGATAACAAATCAGCACACAAGCAATGTGTTGTTGTAACGGAAACCTTTGCAAAATTAAAGTACAAACGTTTGGCTAATACCCCATTTCCTATGGGAGATTTCCTTTCATTTTTTCCACGACCTTTTTGCAAGGCGGGGAAGGAGCGTACGTGAGACAGAAAGTATGTATGTGTTAGTGTGTGTTAACTAGTTTTGTATGCATTTCCATCGTCTCCCGCATTATGAGATCTCCTCCATTCCCTCCACCGAATCGTATGCAAGAGTATGTGTGCCAGATCTTGATCCACAAAAACCATGACAGAAATTTAAATGGTTTTCTCTTTTATGTTTTATGTGTTGACTTGTAGTCATGCAATATAAATGTCAACGATTTCTGCCCCCACCTCGCCAATTTCCCTAGTGTAAAACCCTCTCTCTCTCTCTCCTTTCTTCCTCGCTTTCTCTGTACTTCGTTACGTGGTTTGCCTACCAGAGCAGAGCGAGTATGAAATGTCCACTGAATTCAAAATACGAAATTCTAAACAATTTCTGCGGTGGGGGTGTGTGATTACATGTACGTGTGACGCTCTATCTCTTGTCCTTTCTCAAAAATTTAATATCAAATAATTATTTACGCAGTAGCCTCTTTTTATACTCTCCATAATTTGCGGAATGAATGATGACTTTCCTTCCACTCTTCCTATTTTAACTATACACAAAATATTTTATTACAGAATAATTTTAAATGAAAAATTCAAAAAGTTACGAGCACTTTGACTCACGAAGAATTTAGCAAAATTTTTAATGGTCTAATTATGAAATGTGAAGTGACGATATTAACCATCATCCAAGGTAAATGGTTTTGAAATTTTTTCATCACCTTTTATGATTAATGGAAAAATTGTATTCTTGTGACCCAATTTCGAGCCACTCATGGGCCAAAAGAATTTTTTTATATTTTAGCAGCAGTCATTAATTTCCTCAACTTTTTTCTCAAGCCTTTTCTTTCGATACATATTCAGAGTGGAATAGAGAGACCGTTTTTTTTTCAAAAAGTTTCTCGTTGAAGAGACCGATTCGGTTTACCGTTTCACTTGAGACAATACCTGACAGAGATTACAGAATTCCATGTGAAATCTTCGCTATATCTAAATATACATAATATAACCAATCAGATCATGATTCAGAGTGTGACTTGCGGGTTATTTTGAACTTTCAATATGAAATGAGTGTGATTCTACCAAATCACACGAGTCAGAAAAAACTCCTTTTCAATTCCAATGGAGACAGACTATTGTTAGGAGCTCAAGGAACGAATGATTTAAATCCCTTCGTGTTGTTTTTGTGTACCGTATTTGCATTAGTAAAATCCGGAGCCAACTTTCCTACCACAATACTTACATACTGGTTACTTGAGATAAAATATTCTATTACAATTTTTCAGAATTTTGAATTATAGGAGAACTCTTGAGAAATGAGAAAAATATTTGTATACAATTTCAAAACGCATGAGAATTCCATTAGATTAAATATGGTAGATTTGTATCATGAGAGGTTTATACCTTGATATACATCTCTTTCGATTTGGGCCCAATCTCTCCAGACAGAGAAAGTGTGTACTTCTTGTTAAAACCCACACCGTCATTTCTAACATGAAAATGATTACTTTCAACATGGAACAAAAATATTTTTTTTGTATTTTTGAACCCATGGAAAAATTTCGTATTGGAAAAATTTTCCCGAAAAAAACACACTTTTTTGTTATGGTTTACGTCGTTAGTACACCAACATCAACAGGGGATGAAAGAGGCACGTACGGGAAAATCATAGCCTCCCTCCCCCTCCTCCCCCGCCTCCTCGGGTATCATACAACTTTCCCTAAAGCCTTCTCTTGTACTCTCAAGGATTTTGGATTTTTTGGGTGATATTCAATCCGAGTTTTCTCTCCTCCTTACTCCTCCATGGAAAATATGTATGTGCCCTCAACTGCCTGGGCCAACAACACACACACTCACTCTATCAACACGGTGAAAGGAGGAGGGAGGAATGAAGAAACTTGTTAGTCTCCTCTTTACAGTAGTTTACTCAGGTATGGTAATGGTAATAATAGCATTTTGTGCAGGATGCAACTCTTGAGAAATGATATTACACTAACATAATCATACCAGCTGAAAGTTTTCGTGAATTTTTTCCTTCCTCTATCAAATCCGATTGCGTAGTACTTGTGAGTGTATGCGGGTGGTGGAAGGGGTCTCCATTTACTCTGTTCCTCCTCTAACAAGAGTTCTTAGAAGGTTCTCTCAAATCCTACAGAATAAAGAGAGAGGAAAAAGATTTTTCGCAAGTCGAATCTGTCCTGAGTTCAAGGTCCATTTTGTCATCTACTCCCTCTCAAAATTTAAGACATGTTGATTGTAACATAGTGAAATACTGTCCTGGAAAACACTAACAAGGTCCAAACAGTTCAGATCCTTCCTGTCGTTGTCGTTGTTGTTGTTGTTGAACTTTTCATGGAATTTTGAGATGAATACTTTGGTAATTGCTATATACATGGCACATTTTCTCGTTCATTTTTTGTCTCGTTAATTTAATTGCTATCAAATCTCATTTTCCAGGAAAAAGTTCAATCTCATGTGAAAAATGTTTTGTAGAATTATTTTACAAAAAATAAAAGATTGAGAGGGTGGCTCGGATTTTTAATCACACTCACTTCCCTTAAAAGGTTATCTAATTAGTTAAGTACTTGTTTCCAGATTCTTTTAAAAATTAAATATGTTATCCTCACTGTTTTCCGTATCATTCCTTTATTATACTGGGTGTGTAGGAGTTCTTCTCACCTACGCAAAGGTACCACAGAAGAATCATAATTTTTCATGCATGTAAAAAACTATTGTTATTTTGAATTTTCTCCTTGTATCTCCCATGAGTTCCTAGAAACCCTGTTCAAGGGCTTATGGAAATGAAGAAACTTTCCCAAATTTTTTATGTGCACTTAAATTGAGTGGAACTTGGCTAATTTATAGTCGAATGTTTGATGAAATTACTACACTCAACTTTGCTTCGTACAGAATTTCCAAAAACATTATGCACTAAATAATCTATGACAGTGTATGGATGTGGTACATACATGTATTATGCTTGATGTTTCTATGTGTTTGTGTACGTTCTGTATCGACTCAAATACTAACTTCAAATGAAAACATATAATGGACAAATACACAATGGACTCGAGACCTGGAATAAGCTCGACCAACTTTGATTTGGTTGAACAGATTCCATTGTGAATCAATGCAGAGAAAGAAGAAAGAGAAAGTAGAGTGAGTGGTGTGTTCAAAGAAAGAGACTTTTGAAACGAGTATCCTCAAGCATCATTCAATTGAATATTTTTCAACAAACCTCAGCGAGAAGCCAGAGAAGATGTAGTCGATCAAAATATTTCTGCACGGACTGTCACACGAGGGGGAGAGGAAGGAGCAGAAATAGGATCCAAATTTTTAAACAATTTTAATGTTACATACATCTACGGCCGAGAAATGGTGAAGCGGCAATTTTTAAGAACACGCACATTTTACAATTACATTTACTTCTAAAAGAACTGACATGACGCAACACCTTACGACTTCTGATATTTCCTTCCAATTTGCAAAATTTGAGTCAACCCACAATAAATTTTTGTAAATTAAAAAAACAGGAATACGCCGGTGTGGGTAGAGGGATGGTGGATTGAAGTTTACTTTTTGTGAAATCAACGACAGTAAAATTATTACATGATACAACTTCAAAATTTGTCTGCTGCCTCACGGCCTCTGATATTTCCTCATTAGAGAAAAGTTTACGATAGAGCCAAAATTAGAAATTGGGCTGAAGGAAATAGTTTGAAAGACAAGAAAAAGAGTGAGATAGACAGTATATTGTATTGTAAAAGAAAATTTACAAACAAAAAATGAAGGGAATTTCACTGCATTGCCAATTCCGTAATTTTCTCCCTGTTTTACAGTACACACTACAATAAGGGGGAAACTTCGGGTGCCGTGGGTAATCACCGCAGTTGGTCGATGATAATGAGGAGTAGAATTACGACTTGGATTCACCAAAATTATCGTTTCTGATTCCCCAACTATTGACGCTCTAGGAAATGAGGAGGGTGTTCAGCTGGAAAATCCTTTTGCACACACACACAGACACGCACCCAGCATACTCTCACAAATGTTACAGTAGGCTGACTGGATTGGGGTGTAAACCGGAAAGAAGGAGAAAGTAGGGGAATTTGGTCCTGATTTCTTGTACACAATATATTTAACACTTTGTGTCTATGTCTATTTCATGTATGTGTGTGTGGGGTGGATTGAGTTGATGATGACTATTCGTATCATAAATTGATGGTTCAATTTTTTGCATCGTTGAGTACATCGTTGGTGGTGAGGATGAGGGAGTCATCCATGCGCTAGTTGTAATCCACTACTGTGGTTTTAATATATGAAAGATCACACACACACACATCATCATAGCTTTCTCTCTCTCCTCTCTCGCAAGTGTAGTATTGTAAGGGCCCTATAGTTTCCAAAGAGTGGGACTTGGATTGACGATGGAGAGAGACAGACAGGGAGAAACAAGGAAGGATAGTCAAACCACTCAATTACCACCAACTCAAAAACCCTCTGAATCAATTTTATTAATACGAAACACAGTGGGTTAGTCGGCCTAAATTTGAGACGATGACACAGCCCTGTATTATCCCACGGATTTATGCCTCCTACTTCTGCTTCGACACAGTCCAAATATTTAATTGGACAAGCTGTAAATTTTGTCAGCTATCCCCCACACTTCACAACACACAAGGCAGAGACGAGATAACACATGGGAAAATTTTGGAATAGCCTAGCAGAAAAGTGGTGTGTCAAATTTCAAGTCAAACATATGTTTGCACACGTTTGACATGCCTCTAGATTACTGTGTGTGTGTGTGTGATTTTTTGATGGAATAGTTGTGCAGAATTTTGAACAACTTATTACGCACTGTATTTGAAGTACCATTTCGAAATTGAGTAGACCAGTACTAGATAGTACCGTAGTCATTCTAATAAAATGCGGGAGTATCAAGTACAAATTTTTGCAAAAGAATTCACAAATTTATCGCTCTTTAATCATCATTGAAAATGTACATTGGAGCAATAAATGGTGAAAGCTGGTCTAAATTTTATTTATGCAGCGAGATCTACAATCGGCCTCGCTGGAAAAATTACGGTTGTGTAACCGCCATACTAAATCCTCAGCTGCATCAAAAATACGGACATCTCTCTCAAATTTTGAATTCTTCCCCAATCGTCCTTCCTCTGTGCGTACAGAGTAGAGATGGATGAGAAAGTACAGAAGCTATCATCAACTTTTTCATTGGAGCAAAAAGTTCAACAGGATTAGTCCAACTAATTCTCTCTGTCTCATTTTTCTGGAACACTTCAAATGGGATTCACACACACACACACACAGGGGGAGTCGAAATTTTCTCACCATCAATTTACACATTCCATTAAAACGCGTGTTTGAAATGAAGGTTCGGAAGATAAGAATGGTCGTGGCAAAGTACGTAGTACGAGAGTGTAGAATACGCATTGACTTTGAAAGTACCACACACACAGTCTCACACTCCCTCTCACTCACCCTCCTATTTCTGGCAAAAGAGAAAGTTAGAGAGAGAGAGTGAGAGTGAAAGTGAGAGGAAAGGAGAAACCAGGGGAATTATGATTATTGTCATGAGGAAACGCAAGTGTACATTTATTGGAGCGAACATCGAACCACCTCCTTCTCTTCACACACACGCAAACACCCCAGCAAGGGACCATGTACAAAAGAATTCCACAAAAAATCCGAATTTTCCGACCCACCCACCCCCTAATCCGGAATTTCCATAATAGTTTAACATTAGCACGTGACTTTCTGAGGGACCCACCCACCCCCTGAAACTCGGATATCTTTTGTACATGGCCCCCAAAAGCACGAGAATCCTTCTCCATAATGCTTTTATGGACAAAACCGCGGATGTCAATGGCTAGTCCCGAAGCTACAAGTTTTGCCAAATGTACTACACAGTACATGTGACTAACTGTAATATACTTACTATATATATATATTGTATATATATGTATGATCAATTTATCTGTATTCTGCTCATCTCCTGATTTTATTTCTCTGAACGACCACACGTCCCTTAATCGACTCGGCATGTTGCAACACAATTTCCACTCCCACCTCAAATTACACCTTCTCATCAGAAGGAGGAGAGAAGAAGAGAGACGACGAGGAAAGCAGAATCCTAACACTTTCTAAACACACACACACAACCCACCACCACCCACAGGAAGTTGTACAGCAAAGTTTTGATACGGAAAATTTTTCTCAAACTATCTTGAACTTTCTCTCTCTCTCTCATACATATCGTGATTACAATTACACTTGGAATTTAGATTGACCAACCTCATCCCATCAACATGTGTATTTGTTTTGAAGTATAATTTACGCTTGCATCCTCTCTGAAACTCACAATACTCATATTTGTGGGAGGAGGAGAGGAGAATCAAGAACAAACAGGGCTGGACACTCTACATCGGAGTATCTACGATCTATATCAAATCGTAAGAAGATAAAGTATTGGGAGCAGCGGATTCAGTTTATTCTGGGTAGGAACATTGAAGACGAATAGAGAACAGACAGATGAGAAGGATGAATGAGACACAGTCGACAAATGAAGTTAAACAATTCTTTCTTGGAAAAATCTAATTGAATACACTGAGACAGCACGTGCTAGAGGATGAAAGTTGAGTTTTGTTTGCCATTGCCATCCGACAAGGAGGAGGAAGAAGAAGCTACCTATATCCTTTTATTTGTACTACAAGCCCACTCTCAAGAGCCCCTAGTCAGTTTTCATGCAAGGTTGTATGTGCCTGCCTCCCACCTCCCTTCCCTTCTTCTCCTTGTGTGTGTGTGTGTGTTTGTTCGGATAGGACGGTCTCTGAAAAGATTCAAAGGTGAAGGTGTATACAGTGTGTGTGTGTGTGTGTGTGTGTGTGTGTGTGTCGAGAGGAGTATCAAATTTACTGCTGGCAAAATCCCACATCGCATCCCTTTTCCCCTGTTTCTCTCTCTCTCTTTTCTCCAAAACGTATAGAAGAAGGGGGGGGGGGAAGAGATGAGTTTGAGATGAGGATGAAGTGGAGGGGTAATAGAGAAATGGAGAGAATTTGACAATGGGATATTTCATCATGAACTCATGAAGAATGAGGCTGAGAGGAAGAGTTTATATTGGTAAATTTATAGGGTTGTTCTTTCCCTCCTCCCAAAGACGATATGATATATGGTGTGTTTGTGTGTGTGTGTGTCTGTGTGTGTACTTCTATGATGATGCCTTTGGGTTGGCCGTTGGCCATTGAATTTGAAGGGAATCAAGTCCTTTGATGAGATGTAATTGAAATCAACAGGCGATCCACATCCAAAATGTACGTTTACACATGTATGTACGGATAAATTGGATGGATGTGAAACGTCAAAGATTAATAATTTATAGGAGACTAAGGAGCAACGCAAGGGAGGAAGAGAGAGAGAGAGAGAGAAAGAGAGGGCAGTGGCTAGAGAGTCTCATTGTAAGACATACGGATGAGTCCACGTGGGAGAAAATGGAAAGAGAAACTACAGAGAGATATCAGACACACACACTCAAAATTGCAAATACTGAGAAAAAAATGACGGGACAGGGAAGGATAATAAAGATAACAACCTTTCCACCCCACCAACGCAAGAACAGACACACACACAGGCAGAGAAACACACACACGGGGATTTTACAACTTGTAAAAGTATTGCCGTGGAGTACGTGATCGAATCGGAATTTTTCCCACTCCCGTTTGAGGTTCAGAGTCCGAATTATCGGTGAGTGTAGTCGAACGTGTAGGTTGGGATCAGGAGGGTAGGTGTGTGTGTGGATAAAAATATTTGTCGAGGATGGATCAGATGACGAGGTAAATCTATTCTATTTGTGTTGGAACCCAGGTTGGTCTTTTCACGCTCATTTTCTCCTCTTTCTCACTCCAAACACCCAAGAAGAAGGTAGAAGGTACCCTTAGCGAGTGTGGGCTGAAGAATCTTCTCCATCCCAAATAATGACTTCCGAGGAAAGTTGGCGAGGCAGACAAATTTGAAGAATTCACATGAAAAATTTCACCATAGAAATAAATCAAGGACGAGAAGGGAGGGAAGGGAGACAGGGAGGTAACAACGTCTCGATTTTGACACACACACACGCACACACGGCTAATATTACAAGTTGACATGGATAGCCAAAGTTTCTAGAGTGTTTTTCCGAGATGTAAGAAAATTTGTAAAATCAGAGTCAAACTAATTACAAAAGTTGGGAGTTAGCTCAAGTGTTCCAAGTACCAAGTACTGCTTTCCCTTTTTTTCTTTAAATTTCAGACTTAAATACGAGGATCATATCCTCATGATCATGATCATTGATGATTATTGGAATTTTCTTTTGTTGATGCTCACTAGTTTCCTACTTGGAACACTAGAATAATGATTTTTGTTGAGAATTAAAGTAGTTAGAAAACGAGTCCACTCTTAAGAAGGATGACTCATTGAAGAATTTGAGAATTTCAATTTTGTGAATTGGTAGGATCTGGGAAGATTTAGTATTTTGAACGGAGAGTGTGGAGGATGGGATGTGGGTGGTATTTACATTGCTGAATGTATCTCCATGCCTACAGACCATTTAGCTGTCTTCAAATTTGTTCAAAAAAATTCCGGGAATAGGAAGAATGCAGAGTAACGTTGGAGAACGGGAGACTGGAAAAGGTTTTCTCTTGACTTTATGTGTGTTTGAGGACGGTGTGTATGTAATATGTGTGTGTGTGTGTGTATCTAGCTGAGTGTGTGTCGATTCCCTAGTGACACGAAGTGCGCCCCATATATAAAGCCGGTCATGGTATGGTAGAATTTTTCCGGGGTAGCTTTTTGTGGCAACAAAAGTAAAAGGAGGACTTGTGCAATTCAACCATAGCATCCTACTTGTGTCTGTGTCCTGTGTCAGTAATACACTACTTCCTTTCCCCATCACCACACACAGTAAAAGCGGAGTAGCACTAAAAACCAGGATTTTTTAACCTACGCACACACACACACACACACACACACCAGTGCAGTGTACAATCGTGTATACACAAATGATGACCATATTTCCGGTGACTAGTACCATAGTTCTACATCTTTCCTTTTTCTCCTCCCCCTTCTTTTATTGTGAAATCCTTTGAATGAAAAATCAGAGGATACCTGAAATTTTTAAAATGGCTAGCAATACACATTATTTATGCGGAAGAAAGTCGGACTTTCACTTTCTGCTGGAGAATTTTCTTTATTTGGTCCCATTTTTTCATCGCTTCTTCTCGACAAATACAGGTTTTATTTTTGGTGGCTTGAAAATTTACGTAAAATTCACAACGAAATTATTTATAAGGTTTCTATTCCACCAATGATTTAATTGAATTTTATTTAATTTTTAAATCAGTTCAGTGACTGCAGTTGGATCCTATTAAATTTAATATTAATTTTGAAAACGCAGTAAAGGTTTTGAACCTGAAATAAAATTTCGGTGTTTACAATCTTGCCTAAATCCATGGCAGTCGTGTGAATGTTCAAACGATTTTCTTGCAGTTGTCATCCATATTGCCATATATTTTTTTGAATGTCAAGACACGTTGAGCAGACACACGTAGAGACATGCCGCCATTGCAATGGAAGGGAGTTGAGATTGACATCACAACTGAATCTTGTCCACTCTTTCTTTTTCATATAAAGGGAGTGATTTGACGTTCCTCACTGCTGTCTTTTATAGCGTCCCTCTAATCTCTTCCATGTCCCTCCACACAGAGAGAACAAACACAGAGCAACCTTCTTCGTCCTCTGCTACACTGTGACTGTGTTCCTACAATGATTCTGTCAGAAACAGTTATCTGGACAATTTTGTGAGAATTTTTCTTCCCTTTCAACACCTACACACGAATTCCCTTTTCTCTCTCTCTCTCTTCCTCTGTATGTGTAGACGCAAAGGAATGTCAACATGTTCCTGTCAGTCCCCACTTTGTACCTTGACCATTTTTTTGATTCAAATACGTCCATTTTTTCTTAAAATTGTACATTTTTCCTGTCATGCTGAGCCTTCACATGAACATTGGACGATAGTTCAGTTTTCCTCCTCCTCCTTCTGTATTTAGTTGCTAGGAGGAAAGTATACACAGATTTCTCCGTAAGTAGAGTTTTTTACCCGGAAAAGCAGCAGTTGAACAATTTACACTCAACCTTACTGTAATGATTCTTTGAATTGTCGGCTGCCAATTTTCCTCTCTCTCTCGTCTCCAGACAAAAAAGAGTTGTCAACTTTAGCTGCCAATATCTTTTGTGGAAAATAAAGTCTTTCTTCCGCCGTTCCTTGAATAAAATGGGCATTAAAGTCCAAACACACACACAAGTAAAAGTAGAAATGTAAGAACTTCTCTTTTGAATTTTCAACTCTCCCTGCACTACTATTGGACCTACACACACACAAACACATTTCCCTACCTTAAAAGTGGCTATGAAAGTTTATAGTACATAATTGCGAAAAAAACCGTTGGACCTCCGGATATTTTGGTCCACAGATATGAATATTCTCGTAGAGAGAGAGAGAGAGAGGAAAAGTTTATAAGATCCAGAGAAAGCCAGACGCTCGAACTCATTTCTTTATGGTTGAAGAGTTGGGAACTAAATCAAAATAATCACACACTCAAAAACTGTAATTATGAAGGAGAGGAGAATCGGCGTAAAATTCGAGGGAAATGTGTACGGGAATTGAGTGGGACTAAAAGTGCTTCCACAATTTACAGGGAAACTTTCTCATCCATGAAGCCATGCATGTGAGTGGACAGAGATAAGAAAAAGAGAAGAAAATGAAAGATTCTTGGCTGATCTGGAGTCACACTCACATTCACCTTCACCTTCAAGAGGGAGGAAGATAGAAATGATGGACGGGGTAACGTGTCGTCATTTCAAATGGAGAAAGAAGAGGAGGAGGAGGACTGGACTATAGAGACAACAAAGGACAAGTTGTGAGTTGAATAATTCATCGTGTGCAAATAGGCGTTCATCATATAAAATGAGGAGGAATGGACATGATCAATTTTTGTGAGGGTCCCACATATTGTCTATTTGTCTGAGCTCCGAAGGAAGCAGAGGAGAAGGAGGAGAATGGTCACTCTTTTTTTCTGCATGTCTGTGTACATAGATATGTACAGTTCTCAGTCCCAACAAACAACTCTCAATAACCATTATTCTACATTCTACATGTGTACCCTCTCTCTTTCTCTCCTTCCTTCATGATACTTTGTGCAGACTTCTCACACACACAAACAGAGGAAACTGTAAATATGTATAGTCAATACTTGTGTCTCTCCAAATTTTTCCATGCACACACACGGATATTGTATTTCCTTGTAAGAGACAGTCATTGTACATGTGTGTATCCATCCCCAAGGGACACTATTGTCGCAGCCTAGTCTTGGACTACATAAAAAAGCTGTAAGACAATCCCTGTCGTTCCTCTCCCTGCCCCTAAGACATTGTACACTTTCTCTTTTTCTTTCTCCCTCTCTTTCTCTGTGTGGATAAACATAACGGAGAAAAACTGGGTTGGTGGTCCGACTTCGTTCTAAGGTAGTTAGACACACAACTATCACAGTATTCATGTGTAGATGGTATGATAGACCCCTGTCCACGGAGGGAGAAAATGGGAGATCAAATGTGTGTCGTGTGTACACACACACAGTAGCTACTCACATAACATGTGTACATGTATGTATAGGGGAGAGAAAAGGAGGATGGGAGTTTTTGTGTTCATTTGATGCAGAAAAGAATGATTGGAGCAAGAACAAGGTTTCCCCGACTATTGGAAAATAAGGGAGAGGGGTATGATTGTGTTTCTTTTTCTCTGACTGCAACAAGATATCATACTTCAGACAAGCGTGAACTTTTCTCATTTTGTGGTTCACTGCACTATTTTCTGGTGTCCCTCTGTCCGAATCTCTTTCTCTCTCCCATTCTCTTTGTGTGTGTTTATTTGGAGGGAGGGAGAGTGTGCGTACAGTTGAGTTGATGGGATGTTGAGGCGTCCACAGTCCATTTTATGCTATTACCAGAGTGATGATCAAATCAGGTGAACGTCTGTGTCAAGTCTACACCACCTCCTGACATTGAACATTCCCTCTTCCAGCCCCAACACAGTCCCACTTTCACTTTCTCTCTCTCTTAAATAATATTAGGCTTTATCATGCACCCAAACTTTTTTCTCCCTTTTTTCTTTTTATCCTCAAAAGTGGAACGTTGGAGGATTTTTGGAAAATATCTCAATCTAAGCTCCCATATTTTTTATAGACTATATTTATTTTAAAATATTCAAGAATAAATTTACTGGATTTTTTAAAAAATGCCTTGAATAAACAATTAACTATTTTTATTTGTGCTTGTCTAATTGTCCCGAAATAGTGAGCGAGAAATACTGAAAATGAATTAAGTACAATTACAATCTGGACTTGAGTGAAAATAGGGAACACGTGGAAAACGTGCAGATCATTTAAAATGCATTTGGCATCCAAGGACAAGGGATAAAAAAGGAAGGACGATTTACATAGTCAATTACGTCACAGTCCACACACACACACACACACATTTTACTCTCCACATTGTAGTGCGTAGGGTGACAAAAATGCGTGACAAGTCTTAAAAATAGATTGGAAGAGTGTGGATAGTAATGATGGCTATAAGTATATATTAAACATTGTGCACATCCGAGTGAGTCGATGCTGCAATAAGAAATATCTGTATGGAAAAGGAGGTATAGAACAGCCACTCTTCCATCCAAGTTATGGTTTAATTAAAGAGAAAGACGTGTTGGCTATGTACTTTAAAAGAGGAAAGAGGCTTACCAAGTTTCTTCATGGGATTTAGTATCAAGTTAGCCTTTAATGCGCTTTCTACCCATTGTACCCACCACGGTCACCATCAACCCCAAACTGTACATAATAGTTGTAACAGTAGTAGTATTTAACAAATGTGTGGAAAACCTCCCTCCTTACTTTCCCCTCCTTTCTCTCTATTTCTTCACTCTGTTCACCATACAAGGTGAAAGATGGGATGCGTATGTGTATGTATATGGATGGATGAACTATGAAGGAAAAGGAAATTAGAGATGAGTTTACTTTTGTGAGGGTAGCTTGTATGATATTTCCCAAGTTATTTCCCAGGTCCATTCCCTCTGTTCTCTCCCTCCTCCCCTCTTTTTCTCTTCTATTTTACTAGGTCACTTTTATTCAACATGTTCCCCTGGATAATTCCATTCAGTCATTCAATTCAGTCCTCCCATTCTCTCCCCTTTTCCAACCCCACTTTCTCTCCTCCTTTCCCCTCTCACACATCATATCCACTCTCTCTCCCTCCTCCTTTCATCGTTCTCTCCATCTCTAAATCCCTGCCTGGTTCATCTGATCCTCAACTCAAACTCATTTTTTTATCCTTCGCAGCGTCTCCTCTTTTTTCAAAGATTCACACGGGTGAGGCAACTCTTCCCCTTTCCCTCTCCTCCTTCTCTCCTTTCTCTCTCAAACACAGACACATGTACAGACAAGAGAAGAGTGTGCAAACTTTTTGCCACCAGCTAAAATTTTTTATACCTCCACCATGTATTGTACATATACATAAATCTTTGGATGTATGCTGGGGAAAGAGAAAGTGGAAAATGCATCTTGGTTATATGAAATACAATATCAAATTCTACCCTATCGATACTTATACATTAGGTGTATGTGTGTGTAGAGCCACTCTTCTCCTAATTCCCAACCAATCGCTATGACTTACGGCAGATTCTCTTCCATGTCTCTGTGTAAGCTCGCTATTCTTCAGCACTGTACTTCTCCCTCTTTCTCTTCCGTTTCCTTCTGTTCGTTTCTCTAAAAATTATTACCCGCACGAATTTCTCATTCAACTGCCGGCATTACACCTCTCAATTTTCTTGCTCTCCTTTTGTACTTCTCTATTCACCAACCCCAGCCTCAGTCTCAGTTTCAGTCACACACACAAAACTCGGAGGCTTCTTCCTGTCCCTGTCTATCCTTCGACTCACTTTCTCTCTCTCTATCTCAACTCTTTCCTTTCAACTCAAGGCTTAATGGAAGCCAACTCCCCAGTACACTTTTTTCCAGCTCTTTTTTCTTTCTATTTCTCCCACTCTCTCTCTCTCTCTTGATTTGATCTTTGATTTCCCTTCAATTGGAATTATAGAGCTAATGGAAAATAATACAAGAGAGAAAGTCTGGACCTTTCCTCACAACACACACTCTTCTATATTGTGTACATCACACACACAAAAACACATCTTTTTGCATTCTACTACTATTTTGAAATATTTCACGTCCTCTCTTTAATCTTTGCCAAACATGGAAGTTCCTTGCAATACTGGCAATAAATCTTATTCCCACTTTCTTTATCCTTTCCGTCCCCATTCTCGCTTTACTCTTGCATTGCAGGTAGGATGGCTAATAAAGGAAGGAATAATTGCAAGGATCCTGTATTATGTCTTCATGTTACACTGGAACTTTCCCTCACTTTCTCTTCAGTTCCCCCAAGGTATCCATGGAAAAGTGCGTCTTTTCCCGTGAGCCCAGACTTTTCCCTTTTTCCACAACTTTGTGGAGAATGTAGGAAGAAAGTAATGCATGACCATAGAGTTCTATATATATATATATATGTAAAAGATAGAAAGATGGTCACATAAGAGGCACAGAATTTTTCTCTGAGAGCAAAGACATCTCATAATTTTATTCTAGAAATTTTTTGAATAAAAGTTTACTATATATGTATGTCGGTACGTGTGTGTGTGTGGTGTGTATGATGTGTGGATATATATATATACCTGATACTGATGGTTTATGGTCTACCTTAAGAATTTCTTCATATTTTTTTTCCGGAGGAGCCACTGCCATTCTGAGTTGGGTGTAACGAGCCATCTTACAATTTGACAATTTTTCTTTGAAAAAAGGACTCAGCTAAAAAAAATCACCCTGTCAACTCACGTTATTTTCTCTCTCTCACTCCAAAATATGGTTGACATTGTAATGTGGTTTCACTTTTGCTTACCCTTTTTCCTGGGTCATTTGTTCCTCTTTTTGAAAGGAAGGAGGGACCCCATCTCCTCCTCCTGCTTTCTCCGTATCATTTCTAACTTGGATGAAGAACTGAACTCTGACTTTCTCCTACAATTTCTGTGTTCTTTTCCATTTTGTTCTGATATTGTACTATTATGAGAGGGTTTGTATGCAGATAACGAGGGAGTTGAAAATGTCGGTATGATAATACAAGTCCATTTATTTACAGTGTTAATAACCCCGTGAGGAGGAAGAGGAGGATTGAGTTATTATATTTACTATTGAAATATGAGGAGTTTCCATTCGGGTCCCTTTGAAACCTCCCCCTCATCATATATTTTGATATGGGAAAACATGCGGTATTAATAGGTTTGATCTTCCTCAAAAGCATCCCTACATTTGAAGCCGTTAATGATGAAAACCCGTCTAAGTTCACGTCAGCCTTCTTTCTACAGTAAACCTGTTCATTTGACACTTAAGCAGTCAGCCGTTCAGTTTGGGATACGCAGAATTAACTGCAATCATTACTGCACCTTTTATAGTTTCCTTACTCTCCCTTTCTCTCTCTCTCTCTCTAACACACGCACACAAATGTATGCAATAGATACATGTACAAGGCTATACGAAAGACGTCACAAATGTTGTGTGTGTAATTTTCAGAGAAAAAAAAGTATGACGGCCATTTTTCAGTGACGGAAAGAAACAAAATACGGTGGAACCTCTATATAAGAGCATAGGTTATAGTAGAAACCTGGCTTTTGTGGCTAAACGAACTCGGTCCTGGCAGAAACCCCTTTGACTCTATATTAAGAGACTGGGCTATAGTAGCCTTCGCTATAAGAGAAATCTGGCTATTAGGGCCAGATTGTTTGGTCCCTTCAACATATTTGTAATGTAATTTTCACAGTCTATAGTGGCCACCCACAAATGACGTATACATGTATCCATTTACATGTTTTAATATTCAAGGAACTGGGGTAATGGTCAAGCTAAGCCGTAGTACTAAGAACTTTATTCTTGTAAAAAGCCAATATGTGTTTATTGCACAGTGTCTCACAACAATCAAAATGGTCCTTCCAAGAAGGACAATTTGTTTTTGAACATGAATGGACCCATGTCCATTCATATTAAAAATACGATTGGAATATGCTATGAACCTATGTTACATATCACTAGGGACGCTCAAAAGCGATAAACGCGATATTTCAAAATTATGGAGCAATTTTCTGATCTAAAATAATGCGACTTTTGGGCGTCCCTACATATGTGTGATTTCTTATGCCCCTTTGTGTTTGCCATTTCATATAGTAGCCATTGGCTACTATAGGGCTATAGTGGCAACCCACCTATAGTGGCCGAGAACGTTTGGTCCCTTGACATGCCCTTATATAGAGGTTCCACTGTAGTTTAAAAAAAGTTTGTGCTATTTTTAGTTCTAACAAAGTTCCCGTTGTCGTCGTCAAAATATTTAGTTACATTTTTTCCAACTGAATCACAATTGATATTTTATATTTCTTTGGGACGAGTCCAAAAGTTTTTGAAAAAATTTTTGATTTGCTTTACAAAAGTTTTTTTTTTACATCTCATCCCTAACGTTCTCCATCATTCATCAAAATTAACGAGTATTATTTAATCTAGGAAACATTGTCCTTGACTTTCGTGCGTACTCGACAAGAGGAGGAAACTTTTCTCCTTATATATATTATGCAGATAACAATTAATATACAATACAATAGTGTTGTGTAATTAGTTCTACTTTTCCTAGTTAAAAAATTATCATTCATTTTCTCCACTGCTTTCTACATCCTCTTTCCATTTATTTGGGTGGGGAGAAACAAGAGAAAGCACGTGGCTTTGAATTGATGACAAGACATAAATTATTCCATGTTTCCACATCAATGAATTTGATTAAATAATTTTTTGATAGAGTCAACCAACTTCTCCCTCTATCTCTCTCGCTCGTTACGTGTTTGTGTGCACACACACTAAAAAAAATATTTTTAGTAAATGAAACAATTCTTTCCACACAGAAACGTACAAAAGACTGGACGACCGCCGAACGAACACTTTTCATTCATCCAAACAATTCTCTGACTAAGTTCTTTTGTTGGATTTTTGAACGACGTGTCACATGTACATACAAAGTGTGTGTGTGTGTGTGTTGTATTGTGTCGAGTAATACTTTTAAGGCCTCTCTTTCCATCTATTATGCGTAAAACTATTAACTATGAATATAAAATTGATGTAGTATAAACTGGAATGTTCTCACAAAAAAGATACACACAAAAATTTGTTCTAGGCTGTACTCTACATGCGGGCAAAGCAATCTCGAAACAAAACACACATCTTTCTATCCCCCTAATGAAGAAATATGACAATGTGAAACTTCAAATAATAGCTCAAGTCAGTCCCGAATGGGTTTATATTATGTATGCATGGCAGCTGGAGGGAAATGGAATTTTTGAAGGCTACTATGTAAGTCAACAATCCAGGTTTGACGGTACACACTATACACATAGCCACCGACTCCGAGACAATGAAATGTGTACAATGAGTCTGTCTCTCTCCTCCCTGGAATTTCCAGACTACATATTAACAAGTTCTGTGTTTGGGTAGGGAGAAAGTCCAGTACTCGTGTATTCTAATGGAGAAAGGGAAGAAAGAAGGGAGAATGTACACACAGATGAGATGAATTTGAGTTTAGAGCTCACAAATAAAATGAAATTATGATGACTTCAGTGCCATTAAATGAATGACTAGAATGTGTCAGAATGGATGTTAGTGTGTGTGTACGTTGCATTGTATTATTTCTCCTATGGTCTCACGCTGAACTCATAACATAGAGAGAGGGAGAAAGTCTTAAATGAGAGAATGGAGAGAAGAAAATAGGGTGAGTTGGGAGAGGGAGAGAGAAAAAGAAAAGAGAAATTGTTATGTCTTTTTAGAGTCATGGAAGAGAATTCTAATCTGACGAGGATAGCAAGAAACTGCTGATTAATGAGCTACATCGATCAACACGCACACATACACACTCCTCTCTCTTTCTCTTGTCTGTATGTGTGTAGGATACTACTTTCTCGCTCTCTTTGCAAGCTCCACTCTTTTCATGCGAGCTAAGAGACAATTTTTTCCTCCTCCTTTCCCCTTTCCTCCTATGCCCTCTTTTCTTTTTTCCTTCCTTCCTCAAAGTCAAAGAGATGCGTTTACATTACATTAGAGAATTGGATAGCAGTGGAGCATCCATCAATTCCTCCAGTCCCCCAGCATCACCTTTTACCCTCCATACAAATATGTACAAAGAAAGTGATGTACACTCACTCCCCCAATCAAACCCACTGCATTTTCCCCATAGATTTTCACTCAACAGTGCATTCACTAATGCCCTATACATATAAGTGTAGTCACTCTCTTTTTTCTTGGGAATCCATGACTCTAAATGGCCTGGTATACAAATAAGAGATAGCAAGGAGGAGAGTTAAGTCAAATTTCACTTCTCGCATCCCCATCACAGGATTCACAGGTCACACGCATATAATTGCACGAGACATATCAGAAATCTTCTTTTTTCCTTTGTCTACTCACTCTATTTTATGACTACATCAAAATACATTATCATGTGTCACTACAGTTCATAGGAAGGGAGAGAGAGAGTCACTCGGTATTAGACAAAGTTCTTGAGAAATACTTTCTGACACGAGACACACATAGTACACAGATGACTTGGTTAAATCAATTTTTTTTCTTTCTGTCTCCCCTCATTTATGATATGACTTGTCTTTTGTAAGGATGGCATAACTCTTTACAGTCTGTTGATGATTCTCCCAAATTCTCTATCTATTCTATGCTTTGCTGTAGGAGATTTTTATGAGACCCCAAATTTGGGGTCTCAGTCTACAAGAGAGAGATTTGGGAGAGTGGGCGTGCGGGGGGGGGAAACATGAAAATCAGAATCTCTCCATTGTCTCTCTATCCAAGGATATGCTCTGTGTTGTGACTTGAGACAGGTCATATCACACAATACAAGACCAAGATAAGAAATTGGTATGGGTTGGTGTGTGTGAATGTCTTTCAATCCGGGTTATCAGAGTAGAATGGTGTGGGAGAGAATTGAAGAGAGACAGCAAGCATATCTAAGTAAAAGGGACCGTAAAAGTTGGGACACAAGCCTGGACACTGTGTACAGATTAATTTCAATCAGTCATTACATTTATTCCTATCAGGTTCAATGTAGATTAGAGTTCTTGAATGGCATATAGATTCATTTGATTCCCAATGTACGCGTCACTTATCCATGTAAATGTATTCAAAATATTTTAGAGACAACTGGATTTTATTCTGGTTAGTATGGTACGGTGTGGATGTCTAATATGAATTAGATGGGTTGGTGGAGAAAGGATAAGAGAGAGTTTCAGATGAAAATGATGAGGATAGGTGCCTGAGTTCCGCTGCGTGATGAGTACTGTGCCTCCCTTTCCTTTCTCTTGGTTCATGGAGGAGAGTGGAGGGAGGAGGAAGGTGAGAGATTGGTGACACTTTACAATCTTCTGTATTCTGCTATTTATTTCATTTAGAATGAATGCTCTGCATACGAATGAGTGGGTGGTACGTTATGTGACTTCCTCTCTATCTCTTGCCCTCATTTCAAGAATAAATGCATTTTAAATTTCTATTGTGTATGCATACATTTATAGTGTGAACCAGGGAGTGAGTGTGACGGGTGGTCGGAGCAGTAAGATAATCAATGGAAACTCCCCAGTCTAATCTTTCGGGACAACCAAGAAGGCCTCACGCAGAAACATACCCAAGGAAGACAACTTCACTTTCTCTCCTTCTCTCTTCCACTCTCTCTCTCAGCTCTTGATTGTGGAATCACGTAGAAAATATAATATAATAATGCATAATGTATATTCTCAATCTCTCCAAAAACTTTGACAACAGTCTACGTCTGTCATCCACTATGATATATAGAGGAGTAAAGGGAGTGGAGCAAAAGGGCAAGGAGACGCTTCAAATTTTGATTGTTGTTTCTTCCCAAATGGGAAATAGACATAATCGGAAGGAATATGCGCACCAAAAATCAATCTACCCATTTATTTTTTTCCACCATTTGATTCAAATTTATAAGTTTCTCCCATTTCACCTCTCCCTCTTTTTTTCCATTCACAATCCCACACACACAAAATTGACTTTTTGAACGTCATTTTATCTCTTTCATACTAAGCTGGAGTGGAAATGCATTCATCTTGTTTTCACACCAAAATTTAGTATACCTATTTACACTAATACTATATACTTTGATGTAGTTCTTGGACCGTTAGCCTTCATTCCAAGGCCACAAAGTCAATGTGTGATGATGGTATTAAATCATTTTAATGGTTTATCATCTCCAATTTTCACAGCTGTCTGGAAAGACGAGGACAATTTAATTCCACACACTCGCGCACTCGCACACACACACAAACACTTTTACTCTTAATAAGGAACAATAATGCTTTTCATTAATGTTAGATTACAAATTATGTATAAAAAAAAGGTTTGTCACAAGAGTGAAAATGAGTTTGTCCCAAATGATGGACAGACAGGGTCACGGAAATGGGTTGGCTTTAATTATTTTTAACTAGCTCCTCATACACACCATACATATAAAGCGTGTGTGTGTGTCTATAGGGACGGAGGAGGAAGTTTAGTCGAGACGGGTTTTTGTGCTCGTGACCTTCCTGTGCTGGATTTCGATCCGCCACAATCATTCCAATAGTGAGAATGGAGAAAGTCTTTTACATATGTGTGCACATAAAAATGGGAATAGCATATCGAATAAATGAGAGCCAAAAAAAGTCAGTACCGTTTTTGCCCGCCTATCCTTCTTCCACGTTTGTGCATACATTACGTCCTATACAGTGTAGAAAGGGATGAGGAGAGAGAGAGTGTGTGTATTTCTGGATTGTATATGAGAAATTGTGAGAAAATTACAAAAAAGAAAGTTTGAAAAAAAAACCTTAAGCGCCAACACCAGATGTTAATTCTCCGCCTTTCCAAAGCAACGACTTTACCGTTTTCTCCCAGTCAGACCTACAAGAAGGGAAACTACGGGTGGTCTCCAGCTTTCTCCACTCTGTGTATATATGGTGTGTGTGTGTGTGTGTGTGGAAGTCAAAGAGAGAGGAGGTTGTAGAAGAGGGAAAGAAAATCATATTGTTGAATTGAAAATACTTTGCATATCCTTGTAAAATATGAATATGGCATACATTTTGATGTATCTCTACAGCGTCTACCCCGTGACTCTGGCTACTGTCATAATTCTACACAAAGTGACAGCCAACCTCTTACGTCATAATCACTCGTAAATTTTTTTGCAATTTTCTTCCTACTTTCTCCTCCTCATTCCGGTTTGTCACATTACAATTACGTAATGGGGGTAAAACAATATAAACATCAGAATCCCAGTCTGATCGGACTCTTTTTAACATGGATGTGGAATGATTGGAGAAAGTAGAAATAATTCATTATTCCGTCAAAAAAGACTTTCACCGTCTCTTTTTTATGCATTGCCGTGTATCCGTGTATGGGAAAGTCCACATGGGAATTGGATATTTGAATATCTACACATTGATAAGCGATAGATAATCTTTGCTGTTTTTTGTTAATTGTCGCACTTTCCACAGTCAACTCGGAATGGGGAAAGAAGAAGAAAGTAGAACAGAATAATAAGGAGGGGTGAGAAGGAGAAATTTGCAATCTGCATGATGCACGTGCCACCAATAGCAATAAATCATGGAGTGCATGCCTTTGGGGAGGCAATAACGCTGCTTGAGCATTTGGACTAGCCAAAAAAATAGAGAAAGAGGAAAGAAGAAAAGAGGAAGGAATAAAAAAAGAAAAGCGTGGAAAAGATCTTTCAACTATAATATATGAATATTTTACAAACCTCCATAGTAGCTTAGAGTGACAAAGATTAAGTAAAATGCAATATGGAAGGACGAGAATCCACCTCCTCAACGTTACGTACGATTCTCCCCCTTCCAATGTAAATAAGAATATTATTAAATGAAAAAAAGGCTGCCGTCATTTTGACTCAGTCTGGCTGAGTCAGTGTGCGTATGTTCGTGTGTGTCAGTAAAGTAGATTTGTCTTTTTTTTCTCTGTATATACCTTGAACCAGATAACGAGGGATTTTTACACAGAGAAACCCATACACACACCAGATACGAACAATAAGGAAGTCTCATGGGAGAATATAGTGTTGAGATTCCTACTTACTTCATTCTGTGATCCTCCTCCTCAGGATGTCTTTATTTATAATGTGGCTTCTTTCCTCCATACCTTCACAATTTTTTTAGATTCTTCAGATCCTAAATTAAACAATCAACCAAGTGACGAGACACAAACTGCCACCAGCTACAACATACATGTACAATGGTGAAAGTCTCACTACATCCAGAGAAAGTAGGAGAAAGTAGAGGATCAACCGTATACATCACAGGCAATTACGTATCCCTTGTGTCAAGTCAAGAGCTCATAACCAAAGAAAAAGAAATAAGAGACGAAAGCCTTTTTTATTACTATTTCCCCATAAATGGCTTTCACTAAATTTAGCAAGACACACCTTCTTACCACTACCAGTATAAGTATAATTTGAAATCTCCTCAACTTGAATTCTGAAAATTAAATGTGTACACTTAATTTTCAGAGACCCAAGCTTATAAGCATGGGATCAAAAGAGAAATATCTAAATTACAATCTCAATTAAATTCATTACACTTTCTGTAATTTGGCTGTATACATAAAAAAAGGAATTAATTAGTAAAATTGTTCAGGGAAAAAATTAGATTCTAGTCTACATTTTAAAGGCCTATCTATGGCTTAAAAACAATAATGCACATTTGTTAAGTACTCGCAATTTCACTGTGAATTTTGTGATAAGAGAAATAGAGGGAGAGAAAACAAAAGAGAGCTTTTCCTTGGCTAAAAATTATGTTGGAAAGGATAAAGAAATGAAATTGAATTAAATTGCTTTCATGAGACTGATTTGAAATAATTATTCTGGCTCTCCTGGATATTAATTGATATACTCATCATTGAGAGACTCCCTCATCTCTTCCCACCCTTCATTTTCCTCATGGCCAATTAAATTGTAATACCTCTACCGTAGTGTTTGCTACATCACCTCATTTTGTACTACGTATTACTCGTGTGAGTTGAATTTATTGTACTTAACTCATGTTCTCGCCTTCCCCCTATCTTCTCTGTGTAGGTGAAAGTGTGTGTGTTGTTTCTAGACTTTTTACTGAGTAAAAAAGCTTATATGTGCTTTTTGGAGATTTACATCTGTAGTCACAATTTTCATTCAGCTAAAAGGGCAGACTCTCTTTCTATGTGTCCCTTTCCACACACACGAGTACAGAGTAAAGAAGTAGACTGAAGTTTGTGAGTGTGTGTATGTGAGAGAGAGAAAGAGAGACAATGGGAATTTCTTTTACAGTCCAATTTATGTCAGCTAAAATTTCAAGTGTGTGAAAACCGGATTAAATGACATTTATCCATGGCTTTCTATTATGTCTAACTTAATATACTTATATGTACTCCCTTCCCTTTAATTCTCTCTACTTAAATACGAGAATCTCTTTTTCCTCTTCTCCTCATTTTTTCAAAGAGAGAGAAAGTTCTATTGGAGATGGACATTTCACATGAAACGTACAAAACTCTCTTGGATGGGATTTGAAAAGATGAATTTTTTATGCTCTTTTGTCCCCGTCAAATCTCCTGATTATGCGTCTAAACTTGTTTCTCAGAACCCTTCAATTCACGGTCATTAAAAAATTGCAAAAAAGAAGAGAGAGGGAATTGAGAGAGGGAAGAGCAATAAGAACATGAGAGCAACAAAATAGAGTTTAGCTGCCTCAACAAGAACTCTCACACACACTCCCACAGACACACACACAGAGGGAGAAGTCTCATTAAATTTAACTAGATGTCTAAAATGTAGTTTAAAAAACTATTTGACAACTGCACTTGTGCAATCAGGACAAAAAGAAAAGAGGGCGGACGGAAAATGAAACATCCGCTTGGCTGGGAGTATGGAAAAGCTAAAAATGGAAGGTCTAAATCAATAAGATTTTTTTTGACTAAGTGGCATCATATCAAATATCAAAAGAGTGAAATTTTCCACACGTCCTTCTCATCTTTACTCTCCGAGAACCATTCCTCGTTCTTTCAAAGTTTGTAGTCCCTACTCTTGAACAAAGAGTAAAAAGGAAAAATCTTCCATTCAGCTCTCGACCAACAAGCTACAGATGCCCTTAATCGGCTTTTGAATCTGCTCTACATAGAATCTGAGAGGAATTCTAATGAAATATCCCATCTCCTGACCCTCACTCTCAAAAAAAATACAAACACATAGAGGCTTTGGCCTCCAATAAATAAGTCTTGCACACACACGCACACACAATACTAATTTCCTTGTTTGGTTCTGTGTGTGTGTGTGTGGGGAAGAGATTGGGTCAACCTTTCTTGGGATGGAACAATCATTCAATTTTCCACTGAGAGAGTTCACGTCCAATACAAACAGTGTAAAGAGAGTGAGAAATTGTGAAAGGGTTCTTGTCCAGACAATTCACGACTCGAGAGAATTGTAATTTATATAAAAATTTCCCTAGATTGATCTCACACTTGAATGACTCTGGGTGAAAGTTGAAAATGTCTTTTGTAATATATTCTTTATCATTTGAATCCATAGTTTCTTTTCGGAAAATAATTTTGTGCGATCAAATATGAACAAAATTGTCATTTCTAGCGCCTTTCTAGTGCCTGTGTACTTTCTCTCAACTTTCTACTCTTTGTACGGAGATATCTTTTAGCAGAGACTACAAAGAGTACACTAAACCATGATTAAACTTTTGAAATTATACAAAAGTGCACGACAACACACACACACACCGTGTAATGTGGGTGAGGACATGCAAAAATGTAAATTGTTCTTTTTGCTAAATAATTGCAAATACAAAGATGGGAAAAAGATAAGAAAACAAACAATAACTTGACATTGTCCTTTGTAGTTTTTTGTCAATGTTTCCTTCTTCACCCATCCTTTTTTAACAATTTATGTAAAAATTCTTTTAAAAAACTTTTTCTTATTTCCTCTCAGTCGACATATTTTGTAGAGGATGACGTTAAGACGGAGACTTTTAAGAAAATGAGAAGTATGTCCTGTGTGAGATTCGTAGGATACAAAAATGAAAGAGAAAGTTTGAATTGGACAAAAATTTGAAAGTAAGAAGAAAGTATGATATTCCTTGTAAAGTGAAAGTTAAAGGGTAAAAAGTAAAAAATGCTCTCTTTCCAATAAAGTTTCATTTGTTGACTCATTGGATGCACCATGTCATCATGGTTCCTCCTCTCTATGTGACTAACAATTAAAACAAGTTGGTTGCTTGTTGCTTCTTCTCCACCCTCCTTTCACTCTCTCTCTCTCTTTTCTACCGTACAAGGAATCGTTATAATCTACAATTGTTAGGAAGAAGAGAATGATGCATCTCACTCTCTCTCTCTCTCGTTACCCTTTCGTGTCGGGAGAGTGGAAAACAGAAGAAGTAATAGTAAGTTGTTGAAATTGCACAAATTCCAACTATCCTTGTTACCAGGACGATCATCTCAAGTCGAGAGAGTACTTTTGGTTGCATGTGTGTGTGTGTGTCCTGCACAGAGAGTACAGGGAGAGGATAAAGAGAGAAAAAGGAGAAAAAATAATGGAATGTTAGATTATCTTCAGTTTCCATAGGCTGACTTCACACACACAGGCGACGCTCACAATGAATGAGGGATGCTTTTCAACTCGGCAACTCTGACTAACATAAGTTTGGCACATAGATATAGATCTCATCACATGATTATACGTACCGTATCAACCAGGATGGAAACCCCCATTTAATTTTGAGATGGCACGACGAAACCAATAGAACTCTCGGAAAATTCAAAATTGAAACTGGAAATTATTTAGAGCTTTTCCGTGTAATATGTATCTACTGCAAAGAAATTCTGGGGAAAATTATGTTTGCTGATAGAACCTGAATATTTTAAAAGCTGTGTCTTCTATAAAACTGAGTACGGTAGAGGAAAAAGAGGAAGAGAAAAAGATTTTCAAATCACTACCTCAGGACAATGAGAAGAGAGGGAGAGGAAAATAAGACTAGAAGGGAAGGAAGGAGGGAACAAGTTTTTTATAGTTACGAGGTAACATCTCTTCATATAACTTGCATCAAATTTTTCACTAGGTAGAATACGTGGAAGTATGGTTATGGTGTGGCATAGATATTAGAGAGAGGAGAGGAGAGGGAAAGTGATGTATAAAAATGTAGGGAAAATCTATAGGGATTTTCTCTGGGTGCTCTAGAGAGCTGATAGTGAGACACTGTGGAAAGAGTCTCAATCCAAAAGAATCAATGATTGTCATTATAAATTTGAACAGGGGGAAATCTATGGGGTTACTTTCTCCTCACTTTCTCACACATATCCCACTGTATATGCAGACAGACAAAAAAAGGGGACAGAAAAAAATGTAGGGAAAAAGGAGGCAAACGTGCATAAGCTACTCTAGGTAGAGTGAAAGTTTGCAAATTTTTTTTCCTTTCTATTTCCTCTCCTTTTCTCCTTTCTCTCCAAAATGGAAATGAATTTAAGACGTTGCAAATTATGGAATCAAGGACAAGTGCGTAGACACAAAAAAATGTGTGATGTATATGAGATTCAACCACACACACAAACAAAAAAGAAAGTCAAGAAATTACAGTATGTAAACGTTTTTTTTAAAACTGAGAGCAATGCTCCAAATGTTTGAGTAGTTTATGTCAGGGAAGGGAAAGGAAAAGGAAAAGAATAGCAGGGAATGACGTGAAAGTGTAAAAGGGAACGTGTGGGGGAGAAAGTATGCAGTAGCAGCAGGGAAAGGTAAAAGAAACCTTGAGAATATAAACTGAAGGAGAGAAAAGAAGGAAAATTTTTTTTTTGGTGGTGATGTTCGAAAGTCCCAAAAGAGATGTGTGTGTACATCCATGTTTTCAGCTTTACTTCCTCTCTTTCTCTCTCTCTCCCGTCACAAATCAAATTCGTTGAATTCACTTTCAAATTCAATGAGAGGCGGTAGACAGTTTGCCCACCCATATTTCATTCTCATCTTGAAGAAGAATGTACACAGACAGATTATTTCCTATGCTATTTTCCAGAAACAGTCAATCGCTTCCAGCGCCCTCCTCTATTTTCTTGAGGGATGGATAGAGAGAAAGTGAAAGAAAAAGAGGAAAAATAGGCACACTTTATTTATTTTTTCAACATCTTCATCATTTCTCCCCTGCTCTCTCCTTCTTCAAAATAAAATTGTGTGTGTGAGTGTGTGTGCAGGGGAGGCTTTCCTTGGAAATCTTTTTTCTCAAATATTTATTTAGCATTCTCTTTTACCCATAGGAAACTATATTCTTCTTCTCTCCTGTCCTCCTTTTCTTCGTATCCTCCTCCTCCCTAGACTTTACATTTTGTATTAGTCCATTGAGACACTCAGAGCCTTTCTCTTTTTCAGCATAGAAGACGAAGGATCAAGCAAAAAAACTAAACATATCCTTCTCTGTAGCTAGGGTTGTCATCTCTTTATAAATGAAAATTTTCACACAATCCTGTGAGTCTAAATTTCAGATTGAATCGAATTCAGGATGAAATGTGGATATGAATTTGACGAGCAACTGAATATTACTCAGTTTTGAACAGACTAAATGCGGATTTGAGAATGTGGAAAAAATTAGCACTTTATTGATTGTTCTGACTCTGTATTATCCAGTGTGAAAAATATGAACAAAGTTCTAATTTTTAACTTGTCACATCATCAAAATTCATTGATTATATTTAACTAGTATTTTTTAAATAATAATGTTTCATTGACTTTCACCCTAGAATTTCGGTTGGATTTTTGAACGCTCAAGTAATGGCAACCCTATTAACAGGAACTAGGTAATGTATGCTTAACTCTATTTGAGAGCAATAGTACACAAAACATACATTATCATCTTAGTATGGCAATAAGCCTCACAAAGCCAGAGTCAAACGGACGGCGGACAAACAGAAACAACACAACCAGTGAATCAGAAATCAAATTTACAGAGAAAAACATTTAAAGTCAATAGTATAATCGAATATCTTCATTTTTTGACGAGTCTGTCAGGTTATATCTCTCTCTCCTCATTTCTTCCTCCCCCATAAGACTTTCTGCTGCTCTTTTCTCTGATGTGGAGTGAGTCAAATACAAATTTTATAATGACATTCAGAGAGTCCAATAATGTCATCAAACTGGGAGTCTCCACCCTCTGTACCTTTGACAAAACAATTATTGGAGTGTGCCTGGGAGATAAGTTGATATTAAATTTAAAACTTGGGGGAATGTTTGAAGAGTCACTTCATCCAACCTATCCCTATGCACAGTTCTGTTTATCCCTACAATCCTTCCACACTTGTGACACAGGAAATTGATATAGAATGTAGATCAAATTTTAGACATGCCAATCTTTTCAAGTTCAGCACAAGGCATACACACACATGTAAAGTTGTGTACGTAGTGAAAGAGGCCAGATAACTTGTCTTTTTTATTCCATATTTTCTTTGCATGTTTTATTCCGCACCTCCTTTTATCCCTCCGGGAAAGGAATGAAAGCGAAAGCGACCATCACAAAATATTTCTTCATCATTATTCCACTCTCAATAATCATTCTCCTCAAGGTGAGGTGAGTATTAATATTTATCATCCGGATTCTTCTTCTTCTCCTCCTCTTCCATCTCATACTTTTCTGCATGGAGGATTTTACATTAAAGATGCCACTTCCGTGTGAACACATGTAGATGCACACACATGTAGATGCATACACGTGGCTGGCCTTGGTGGGAAGAGGTGGGGGAGCAATTTCATTTTATTTTGTAATCATATTTACATAGGCCTCAGGACAAAAGAAAGAAAATATCCAGGGCTGGAGTTTTGGTGAGGGAACTGAAGGCTCCCACTTGTCCTTCATTGTTTCCGAGTAGGAGACAATGCAAACTGGAGTTGGAGTGGAGAGACAGATGAGTCAGGTGAGTGAGGAGTGAGTGTGTGTGACGGGTTAGGGAGAATTTTCAAAATATCCTACATAAAATAATCATACGAAATGGAATGACTACACCAGTATTTTTTCGAGGGAAACACGGTCCAGTCAACACATAATCAACATCCTATTCCCTTTACTATGGAGGGGGCCGAGGTAATTGAGTGGTTGAATCATTTTTAGACAACAAATTTGCAAAACGAAACTGGCTTCTAAATCACACAAAGTAGAATGCACGAAATGTACAGTGAATGCTTTTAGAAATTTAAAAAAAATTAAGTGTACTTTAGTAATTTAAACTTAAAGTTCAGATTAGATACAATAATGTAGCCAGTGTTGTTTGTTCCCTTGAAAGTTGACACACGTGGGCCCCCCACACACACAATTGATATTTGTTGGCATTTATAATTTTGAAATGTCGTCATCAAATTTCAAGTTTATTGATTGCCAGTTTGTTGTTCCCCAACTCCGCCTTTTCCTTGCTCTCCCTCTTTACCCTTGACTGGGTTTTGATTACTCAAATGTGAAAGATATTATTATTATACTCATGGATGTGTGTGTGTGTGGAAGATGCACACTGCACACACACATGCTGTGGAGGGACAATAAAGTTCATAAGTAAAGACAGATCATTGCTTTCTCCAATGTGTGTGTGACGTACTTAATTAGTTTCCTTCAGTAAATATTGTGGAAAATGCATGAGTTTGCAAATGAAATTGCCATTGTGTACCAAATGCACACATACACACACCTACGGTTTTCATCCAGTCCTCATACAATTACCGTAAAAGTCAATTGAGTCATCTTTCAGAATTGATCTCCTCCTCCTCTTCTTCCATCCTCCGCCCCCTCGTGCAAACAAAAAGCCAAGTTTATTCTCGTCAAAGTATTTAATTAAATTGTTTCGGTAGTGTGAGCCATAATTGTTGTGTGCAGACGGTGTATGACCAACTTTGACTCCGGTTTTTTCCTCCTTCTTAAATTAAACTTGGGAGAGTGCAGTACAGTTTCAGATCAGAGAGTGAAAAAAGAGGGAGAAAATCCATTAGGTCATTTTGTCAATAGAGCCAAGAAAGCAGAGAGAGGAAGGACCGTTAAACACTGACCTCTTCACCTTGGACTATATCTGTACAGTGTGCGTGTGTGTGTACGTTAGTGTGATAAACTATAAGGAAAATTAGATAGATGGGCAATTAAAAGCGACTATACGTAAAGAGGAAGAAGAGATGAGAGGTTACAGGTACATTATATCTATCAGTGTACCACGATGAGCGCTTCCTGGAGAGCCTACACTTTCTCCACTTTCTCCCTCGCTCTTTCTTTCTTCCCCATTAATTTCCACTCTAAATTCCTTATGTCTCTGAGGGGGCAACTATCCATTTTCCAACCTGGTCTCTTTTGATCCTCCCAAAACTCTCAACACCTAATTCGGCAGGATTTTACTAAAATTATTTGACCATAGCCCCGTGGGTGCATAATATGTCAACCTCGGGATCCTGGATCCCGGCGGGTCAAAGGCGGGTTGGCGGTTTTTGGGGGGTTGACGGAGATAATTTCAGAATTTGATTTTAAAAACGGGGCCTTTGGAGATTTTGGGGTAAAATGGACGTTGAGCTGACGGAGAAAATTCTCCAGGATCCCTGACGGAGATTTTGGCAAGACAGAAAATGCACCCACGACATAGCCCAATCGGCGCACACACAAGGGAGGGAGGAAAGCGGTGTTCATAAAAACGCGGTGTAGTTATGCAGAAATATATTTTTCCACTATTTTTCACAATTCATTTCAACCAATTCATCACAATTTTATTTTCTCGGAGTGTTTTTTCCAAAAAAATTGTGTCAATCCATTGAGGGCTAAAAATAGCCTTGGTTTATGCAGTATCAGCTCAGAAAATCACATGATATTTATTTTTGGCTCTGTAGACTTTTCCAAAATTTGGACAATATTTGAGAAGCAATGAAAAAATGAAATGGTTGCACTTTCCATTTGACGCCTGGAGCTCTATTATCAAAGATAACCAATTTTTGACAATCTTCTGCTGATCAACGATATTTTATGATTTGTCAAAGGAAAGCTTCTTCAAAAAAACTGACTTCTGTTTCAATTAAACGGAAGATAATGACAGCATAAGAAGACGGAGGGCTATGGCATCAACTAGTCGGTCTCTTCGAAAATGTGTCCTCACAAAAAAGAGTCATCAACGTCTCCTGTGTTCAATCTCAAATCCCCCACAGGACAAAGACTCTTTTTTTCGGACAGAAAAGTTGGGGCGTAATTGGAGGAAAAGTGCAAGTGTGTCCAAAAATAGAAGCTCAAACATCACCATTAGTCGCCTAATGTGTCATTCAAAGGAGAACGGTCCACTTACGACTGTCCAGAGACCGTGAAGAGATACACTTCCATCAGCATATTTCCGGTTCGGGCGTTATCTTATCAATTGAGTCTATTCCTGGAGGACATCCGCCGCTGATTTTCTGATTTTCCACATCTACAATAATACACACTGCCAACTTGGATTAACTCTCACTCTGTCTTTTTTCTCTACACTCAAATTATCTGGAACAAAAAGCCAAACTCATTTCTCTTTCTCTTGTTCTCACTACATAACTACACATCCAAATATATATAACTACACTTGTGTACAAAGAACTACACGAAGCATTCAAAATTTCATTGGTGTGTGTGTGTATACGTGTGTGTGGACTCTCTCGGTTCATCCCACGGGCTGATCAAGTTGAAGGCACTTATATCTCAAAGTTAATCAAGTATCTCACAAGTTAATTATGATTAGTGAATTCCGGTGAACAAGTCACATTGTGTGCGACGTGTAGGTGTGTGTGTGTATGTCAAGGATGATTGGAAATGGCAAATGAAATGCGTAGGCAGAGTCATACTGTACTGTAGCGAAGCATTGAGAAACCCTTAAATCCATCTCAATCTATTTCCGTGTAAAGTACGTTTACAATTATTGTACGTGGCTCTAGTACCCCCTGTGTGTGGAGTGTTCATAGTTCTTTCCAGAGGAGGAGGAGATGGACAAGAGATCGATATCACCTGGAAGCTGTAAATCACATTTATATGTTTCCAACTATCCTCATGATTATATTTCGTCCTGCATTCCCCCCGTCTAACAACTACCAACTTCCTCCCGAGTGTGCAGTGTAGAGAGGAAGTGGAAGAAGGAGACTGGAGGAAGAGGGTAAATACAGAATTAAATTTTGTGTACTACTAGTCTCCTCTAAACAAAGAAAGCACTTAATTTATGTTGATGAACAGAATTATGTGTTCCATCAACAAAGACAAAAGAGCCAACTTTCCAACGACTACTCCTCCTCCCCCCTCTTCTCACTCAAACTGATCAAGTGTCTTGGACAACA
>WJFB01001119.1:0-37445 GCA_009870185.1 Pygmarrhopalites habei
AGTTAATTCCAAAATGATGTCAAAAAATTTAATGTTCGAAAATTTTGGGTTTTTAAACAAAATTTTCTTTCAAAATCCAGAATTAAATTTTTTTGACATCATTTTTGGATTAACTTTGGCATAGAGGTATATTACAATAGAGACACAATCGATAAGAAATCAAAAAGGAGCAATCCTAAAATTTTGTTGGTGAGAAAAATTCCATAATTTCCTTGGTGACTAAAGATAAGTTTGGTTTGTTTCAAAAAATATTTCTTTATTGATCATTGAAACATTTTGCATTTTGCAAGCTGATGAAGTGCTGTCTTTTCACAGGTAAAGGAAATGAATATGTGTGTTCACAAATTGTGTGTGTGTCTATTTTATACTATCCCAATTTGCAATCCAATAAACGCCTCAACGTTCTCAGGTTGCCCGGAAAGCCTGGAGTGAAAAGGGACAAATGGATCGACTTTGTCAAATCATGTGGTCAAGTCACCTTAAATTCCCAAAGTCAAAACTGTTGTTTTCTCAATGAACGCAGTCCAAGAAAGGTCAAGTCAGACCATTTTCCCTCAAAGAGACTAAACTGTTATGGAGTTTCTGTGGAGGTATGGGAGTATTTTTTTCAAATGCAAAAAATCAGGGGAATATATTTTTTTATTATTTCTCAAGGTCGTGCAAGATCACTGTCCTCCATTTCAACAATGCCATGAATCCTTGCCAGCAATTGAACACCCAATGAATGTTATTGGTGAGAATTCATACAGTCAAATGCCGTGCATTAAATCCTTTCCCTTGTCGGATAATTTTTTTAAAAAAGAAAATAATTCATTGCAATTAGTATAAATCGTGATTGACAAGTAATCCTCTAATTTATGTAAATTTTTCAGAGGATGGGCATCAGCTTCAAAATGAAAATGATGAGTTGCAAAAAAAATTGGCTGGATCTTTTGAGCATTGTAGACAGTACAAAAAAATGTGGGAGGAACGAGGAGTGATAATTCGGAATCTCACTGACTCCTTCAGGACACTCCAGTTTAAGTACAACACAGCTGTGTTGAAACTCGAAGGCCAACACAAACAACTGAAAACTGCTGAAAAACTCAACAAAGAACTGTCAATGAGAGTCAAGAAATTAGAATGGGAATTCAAAAAATCATCATTACTTGATGGAATGATGAGCCCAAAACTGTCTGCTCTCATTAAAAGAGTTCAATTGGATGGTCGGGACACCCGACGCCCTTACAACGAGATTCTGAGGCAATTTTCAGTAAAATTGAGTTTTCTCTCACCAGCTGCTTTTGGCCTTGTCAGAGAGACTTTCAATTTTGGATTTCCCCATCGAAATTTGTTGCACTTTTGGATGTCCAGTATAAAAGTTCATCCAGGTTAAGCATTTGATGTTAAAGTTAACATTCTGCACTCTTAAAATAGAAGGAAAAATGTTGGGTGGAAAGTGGATTTTGGACTAGAAATGAGGGAAAGTTCCCCGTCTAAGCTCCACTCCTCCGAGCAAAATTTTACTGTTTTCCAGGGAAACTTTCTCTTCCGTTCTAAGAGTGTGACAAGTCTTTGGAGAGTCAGATTCTCAATGTGTGTAATTATACGATTTTTTATACACAGGATTTATAAAATCGTCTCTTGACTTCATCCACTCAATGTGCCAAGAGAAAAACGATGGAAGGATTTACTTTGGGATTCAAGTGGATGGAATTCACATTCGAAAAAAATTAAATCCTGGTGAAAAATTGACTGGCTTTGTGTATTTCGGTAGAGTTTTTCCTTATACGAAAGAAGAATGTGTAGCCACAAGCCCTTTTTGTAATGGCTGTTGCCTACAATGCCCCAATTAAATTACCCATTGCCTTCTTCTTTATTGATGGTCTCCCTGCCGAATTCTTGGCCTCAGTTTTTGTAGAGTCCCTAAAAAGCCTGCACAAGGAAGGGACAGTGGTCAAGTCAGTGACCTTCGACGGCTTGAAGGCAAATTTTGGAGCAGTGGAGAACCTTGGAGCCCAAACTGATCCGACAAAACCCAATTTCAAAAATTTCTTTCCCCATCCTTGTACTAATGAAAAAGTCTACGTCTTTCCAGACCCTCCTCACATGATGAAGTTGGTCAGAAATACTTTAGGAGACTATAAAATATTGAGGGACAAATACGGTAAAGTAAATATGACTTCTATTAATTATATGTTGATTTTTCCCAGTAAATTGTTGAACAGTGAACATGTTTTTATGCCTTACAGGTGATACAGTGGGATTATTTTACAAAATTAATGAACCTTCAAAAAGATGAGGGATTGAGGCTTGTTTCCAAGCTGACTATCCGCCACGTCCGCTACCGCACACAAAAAATGAAGGTCAAATTGGCTGTACAACTGATGAACTGTTCAGTGGCCACATCCCTAGAAGTCCTTGCAAAATGCAATCATCCCGAATTCATTGAATCTGGCCCGAGCTCAAATTTTATTAAAGTTCTGGATAGGTACATTTAGTTGTACATATACAAAAATCCGTAATTAATTCTAAATTTTAATTTAAATCTGAGTTTACATTTAAATGTAATGGTTTCATTTCTGTAAGTACACATTGGTTCTTTTCCTACATTTTGTGACCGGGCTGGTCACAATCGGCTTCAGGATCCCAGAGATATTCATCTCCAAAGAGGTCTAAAATCATAACGATAAAACCTGTACTTGGAACCATATGGTAGCTCGGGGCTACATAGTCCTCTGCTCTCTGTGTACATTTTATTATGTGTTCAAACTTTCCTGTTGTATTAATATAAAGTGTATGAGTGTGTGTGGTGTGTATTTTAGAAATGTGTTACATTGACATGCATATTTTTTTCCATACATATACATGTAGATGTAATCATGGAGAATAATAATTGGGAAATTCAAACATAAATAAACTTGCCCCCGTCATGTCATGTCCATCCTTCATATGTATCCAATGTGAACCAGGGATACACAAAGAGAGAGAGAGAGTGTGTGTGTGTGTCAGTCGGGCTGGCACTGTCATTGCTTTTGTGTGTCCCACTATTTAATTGAAAGGCACAATGTAATTTATATCTGTTGAATCCCATTCACATACACAACACACACACTGTATTTTTTTGAGCCCTTGTTGATTCAAAACCAGAGTGGAAGGGGGAAGAGGGTATTTTGGATTTATGACACCTTGGGAAATGAGGACTTGAGAGGAGGATAAAACTATCAAAATCTTCTTGTAAAATGTCACAAGCATTGGATTTATTGCTAAAGTGTAATAATGCAAATGGAGCGGTAGAGGTGTGGATTTTGTGGAGGACTCTCATTGTTTCTGTTTTGAACAATTACGTTCTTAATTTCACAAAAAAAGTTCACTAATGAAAGGGGAGTAAATCAATCTAATTCTTTTGACAATTGTTTTAAAATTAAACCAATTTGAAATTATGCTATAACATTCAACACGGAGTGGATTTTAATTTTTTCCTTCTATCTAGAATTGAAATTCTGTGTACCAAAGTCCAAGCACACACACACACGAGAAAAGATTGTGGGATGTTTACAAGGAATGGAACACCCGGGAATTGATAATGCAATACGATAGAAAATATACATACAATACATAGCAGAGAATATTTGGTTGGAGTGGAGTTAAATATAAAATATTTTTTCGGCACACGCACGCACACCATCCTCACAGTTGATTACCCCTGAATTGAGATTGAGAGGGGAGAAGGGAGACCCGAGACAAATCCAAAATCTGCTTGTGATGTCAGCCTGTGGGTAAAAACACCTTCTCCTTACATTGACATTGAACTCATACGTACAGGGGGCAAAGCACACACATAGAGAGAGAGAGAGAGAATATGAGCTATTGAAAAGGTGCGGAATGAGACCCAAAAATTGAATGTAATGAAGACCCACACACACGCACAAAGAAAGGGAGTACAGCTGATTACGATGATGAGAGAAGACACTTGTGTGTACGTGTTGTGTGTGTGTACAGTGTTGTGTTGTCCCGTTTGCTAACATATGCTTTTGTACTGGAGGTCCTCAGGTAGACCGTCCTCAGAAATCCCCCTCGTCTGCCCGAGACACATACAATACAATAGACTCCACTTCCTCCAGCAAAAAAAGATTTGGCTCCTTCTCTCCTGCTAATGTTCCACGCATACACACATACACACACGAGAGAGAGAGACAAGACAAGAGTAGCCGATCCAGTCTGAATGAAGAGAATCGAAAAACAAACAGGAAATACTACAGCATGTACATACATCCCTACACACACTTTATTATTCAAGTGTGTGTTTATGTGTATGCTTTGGAGCATTCCTCTAAACGTTGCTCATGTAGTGGTGTAGTATGTGTGCATGGAAATTACACACACACTCTATGGCAACTTGACACAGACACACACACACATACTGGCGATGGGACGAGGATATATAAAGAAACATATGTTGATATAGAGTGAATCATGTTGTGTGTATTTGCTTGGTGACATTAGCTACCAGGTGCAAATGTCACGGTTTCATGTTCACTCTCAAAAGGGCACAATGTCTACATCATACACACACACACATATCCAATACATCCAAAAAACACACGAATGATAGTAGTAAGACAGTGTGTAGTGTAGTACGCAGTACACAATAGTGATGCCATTTAATAAATAAACGAAGAAATGTCAACCAAGTTTTTGAAAAATATTATTTCTTCAAATTACAGTCAAATCCTTTCAAACAATGTCTAATTAATTTTGAATGGAAATGTTCCCACATTTTATTAAACCTGTTTATGATCAACAGATCAAAATTCAACGACACACACACACCAATTTCCATATTATTGATCTGACATTGTATTTAGAACAATTTTTTCAGACTGACGTAAGCCACTCGTAAAAAACATGGAAATGACAAGTACACACATGGATATGGCTATTGCCTTGAATGGTAATGAATTTGATTTTTTAAAACAAATTTAATTGTAATTATTTGAACTCATTTAGTATATCTAATTTTTTTCCCTTTCCCTCAACTTCCTACACTCCTCTCTTTGACTCTCCCTCCTCCTTTCCCTCCATTTCCCTATTTTTTATACGCAAAGTTGTGCTGAAGTGATGAACACGACGTGTATACACTGATTTGTATGCTTGTGGAGTGATAACACCTAAATCTTTCCTCTCCCTCTTTACCTGTACATCATGTGTTTTTTATTGAGTTGTGAGGACTTGAGCGTGTGGTTCATATGGAAAAATCTCCCCCCATCTCTGCATACTCTCGTCATACGAATCCATTTAGCTCTCCATACACACACACCCCATCATGACATACATAGGGTTGGCTGGGGTCGGTGATGGTGGAGAAAAAAGTGAAAAAAGCGGTGAGGTAGAAACAATGGCTTGATAAGAGAATAAAGGGGTTATTATTTACCCATTCCGTTCCATCTAATTCTGTCAGGGAGCCCCAAACACACACAAACGCACACATACAATATATGTCTGCGTAGTCAGAAGACTCCCGTAGTTTTTCATACTAAAATCCATTCCACAGGATAGATCTCCGAGTCTTAAGACCCTTCAAAATTTACGGTAATTTTTTTAGCTTTTTAATGCAGCAAGCAAAATACACACACAGAACGCACACAAGGAAAGAAGTCGCACGTGTGCAACATTTCAAAAAAATCCTGGATACTCCAGTGAAATGCAATAGCCCACCAAACACACACTCACACACACAACCCATTTTCTGGGGTTTTTTAGGATACCCTGAAATCCAGACACACACAGTGAAAAGGCTGCTGGATGTACTCCATTCTGACTTCATTCCTCTTTTCAGACGACGACGACAACGACACGGAGAAAATGAAGTGAGAAAGGCTGGAGTGGAAAGGGAAAAGGGGAGAAACAAAAGAGTCATCAAGACAATGGTCTGATTATATAATATTGCCAATCCAATGGTGCTTTTCCTTGTTTGTCTTCTCTCCCTTCCCCAAAATGAGAAGTGAGACGGTGTGACCTCCGAAGCAAAAGTCAATTCCCTGCCATGCCATGCCATGGCTCTTTGTTCTTTCTTTAAACCTCTCCTATACTCTCTCTCTTGCTTTCTCTCTACTGTAAGCTTTGCACCCCTCTGAGGTTCTGGAAAATTATTCTAGAATTTTCCCATTCTACAGTCTACAGTGTGTGTGTGTACAGCATTCGAGGCTATCATAACTATTGAAATTTTTTCCCTACCCCTTTTCTCTCTTTGTCTCCCCGTGAAAACAATGCGAGCTATAAGATGGGCAGAAATGAAATGCGTTGGTCGTGACCCGACTAAAAACCAAAAAAAGTTTGAGACTTTCTCTAACCGAATTTTATTAGACTCATTTAAATGTGTCAGTTTGGAAAAGATTTTCAAAATTTTTGGATACAATTATGAAACGGATTTGCAAATCTTGGAGACATTAATTTTTAACACGAATGTATGTCTGGAAATTAAATACATTAGCTATTATACATAAATGAATTTTGCATTAGCAAATTTTTCTAGGAAATTTCACACCATTTCACAGTGTGCAGAAAAGGGGATTGTGGATGTTGGATAATAACTGTGTGTGTGTGTGCTAAGTGCGTAGATAGGATGATAAGTCTGTCATTTTTTGTTCCCTTTTTTCAAGGCTAGGACAAGTAGGAGGGTTTGAGGATATATAATATTGGGAGGAGGAGGGAATTTATTATTTAGCGAAATTTGAGGGAAAGTGGTTAAATTCGTTTATTAGCCAGCTCCAGTCCCCTCTTTTCTTCTCCTCTCACTCTCTCTCTCTCTCTCTTACACACACTCTCGTCTCTCTTCTCTCCTCGAATGAAATATGGTGAGAAAATGGAGACCCGCACACTCTCTCACCCTTAGCGTGTGTGTGTCTGAACTGAGAGGGGGTAATTGTCTATTGATTCTATATTGATTTTGAATTAGGATTGCCATTCTTAAACGGGAGGTGATTAAGCGAAGAATAATTAAAATAATAAGGTAATATTACTTTCCACCACTTAGCTACTCTCAACTTTATCCCCCTCTCCTCCTCCTCCGTAGACTGTGATGTGGAGTAGGAATGAGGAGGAGGTTGACTGTAGACCTGGAATGATTCTTCAGACTATGTAGCGTAGTCATGTGTAGTGTTGTGTGGGGGAGAGAGTAGTGTTTCTGTCCTTCACTGATGGACAAAAAAACATGATATAAAAATTGTCACGAACCATTTCGATGAGGATTTTTTAATATCATTTCTGTACTAAATACTACCCACCGTCATTCCACACACGTATGTACACACGCATCGTCACTACATCCAGTTTTGTTCAACAAGATATTCTTGGAGGTCGAGAAGAGTTTGACAGTCTTGGAGGATGAGCCAAGACGGGATTTTTTGAAAAATGGAAGAGAGGACGGAGAGAGCGAGGAGGAAGATGGATAATGTAATGACATTTCTATTCTAACTTTTTCATTTTTTTCTTCTCTCTCTCTCTTCCTCCCTCATTCACTCTACAGTAGAAGAGGACGAGGGACACAAGTTTTGAATGGAGAGAAAAGAACTTGTAGAATTTCCATAGTGTTGAACAAAAAAAAGAAGTTTTGAATTATCTCAAGTATTCAGTCTCTGTCTATGCACATCTCAAGACTCTCTTTTCCTTCTCTCCCTCTCTCTCTTTTCTCTCTCGAGTTCATTATAAAACAAAGTTAATTAGTGGGGATCAAATGGAAATCTTGGCTGGATTAATAAGGTCACCCAGAAAGGAGGAAGAATAAGAATAAGATAGAAGGGGAGGAAAATTTTCTTTTTCTTTCTCCATGTCATCATCTTCTCAGTGTCTTCATCAAAATGTGCATGCATCAAGAATCATCAAAGCCTTCCTTTCTCTTTCCTCATCCCTTCCGTACTAAAAAGTATTCTGTGTGTTTCTATGTGTGTGTGTACAGTGTGTGACACAGCAGTCCAATTTAAAAAACACGCACACACTCTAAATAAATAAATACAAATTAGCAAATTTAAAAGAACCAGACCGGGTCGCTCGGGAATCATCAACCTGTTTTAATTAGGCTAATTTGAACACCCACACTCACACACATTTACACACACACACACAATCTCTCAGATTCTGTCCTGGTTTTTTTTTCACGAAGGGAGAAAAGCGGGTCCGGGGAAACGAGTTCTGACAGACTAGAGTGTGATGGAAAATAAAAATCGGAGGAAATGGTGGAAGAGCACACACAAACACATGTATATAAAAGGGATAGTCTGTTGCTTCAACGAAATAATCCTCCACCTTCATGTGCGTCCCAGTCAAATTGGAGAGGGTAGAGAGGGGCTTAGTAATTAGACTGAATTAAAATTGAAAGGACAAAGTGGAGTGACAAGAGAGAGAGATGGAGGTAATCAGTAGTCCTGGTCATATACATATTCATTCAAATTTTTTTCCTTCTCTCTCACTCTCACTCCATGAGGACCTGATGACGAGTGGATTTTTGTGGAGGCTTCAGATTGAGTCTGACTTTGATTCTCTCATCCCTCCTCTCCCCCTTTTCCTTCAAAACTGAGGGTCTCTAATGTCAATGCCACGGAAAATGCACATTTTCCAAGAACCAATCCAGTTCTGAAGAGAGAGAGATGGGGGAGTTGGGAAGAAAAATTTTAATTGTAGGAAAATAGGGAACACAGGAAATGGAAGAGAAAAAGAGAATATATATAAAGAGGGAGAGAGAGAAAGGTGGGGAGGAAAGTGCTGAATGGGCTTTCTATTAAAATGACGCTCCCCATCTCTCTTGTCTTTCCCCCTTTTTTCCCTCCTCCTCCTTCTCTTCCTCCTTCTACTACTGTATTTCATTGGCAAGTATATTGTACACGTAAAGAGAAATGCATGGCTGTAGAAATTCTTGTAGATTGTAGATACACCAGGGAGAAGAATCAAGAAGAGAGAGAGAGAGGGAAAGGGGAGGGTGGGGTAAAGTCGTGGGGCCAGTTCTCTAGACAAAGATGTGAAAGAATTGGATGGATAAGCGTATGTAGTGTATGAGTGTGTGTATGTGTTGACATAAAAAATGGGGATGCGGGTCTCTGTTTTCTCCTGTCTCCTCTCTCCACCCCGACACTCACTACATGTACACAATGGTTCAAGTAAAGCGCCTTCCTTCTCTAGGAGAGGAGAAGATAGAGAGAAAGAGTACATAATGTAAATACCCATATGAAATGGAATGGTCTGGAGTTTGAGAAAGCAGAAGGGAAAAAAAGTGGAGAGGAGGAGGAGGTCTCAAGATGCGAATGGGAATAGTAGTAATGAGAGATGAGACGGGTGATGGGAAGGTTTTCCGGGACAGCTTTATATGGCACTGTTGCTACTCCTCTCTCTCTCTTCACCAATGCAATGGCCCCTCCTCCTCTATCACTCTATACAACTACTGCCGTATAGTATACGGTGTATACTGTAGCTCTCTTCTATTATCCCTTGCATTGCGATGCAGGTCTCCTGTGCTAGGCTATGCAAAAGCTTAAGCCCGATTCGTACTATTCACTTTCCAATGTGAGTTAACGTAGTAATGTAAAATGAGCCGTTTTCTGCATTACTCATTTTACGCTCACAGTGCTAAGGGAGTCTTTCCGCACTGTCTCCCTTAGCAAAGGGACACGACACACGACTTATGATTGGCTCAAATTCAACCCCCTTTGTCCTTGCCATTCAAAATCTCCAATGAAAATTGGAATAAATTTTAATAATATTTCGGACATTGTTTCGGAATTAATAGTAAAACTTTAAAGTTTAAAATATTGTCTCATCATCAACAAGACCTGCTAGTCATTTTAATTAACAAGAATTAATTAGTAATTTATCCCATTCTTTTGCTGATTTGTTCTTTGTAATTTTTCAACTAAATGTGTTGAATTAAATCATGAGCACACACATTCTAGGAAAGAGAGAAAAAAAGATTTATTCGTAGTTGGTCAAAAGTGACCTTTCAATTCAAACACGTTACTGCGCAGGTACATTAAAAATTCTTTGTCACATGAAGGAATTCAAAAAAGATATTAAATTAGTCAGTCGTAAAAATTTAAACAAGAAAATTAATGTCACCGATAAATCATTTTTTTTAAAAAATTGAATTCTGTTTTAAAAAATTTTATTTTCATAAAATGGACATTGTCCATAAAGTGGACTGTACACTTGTGTGTGGTTCTCTCATACAATTTTTTGTGTATTTTGTTGTTGAAAATATTTTGTAAACTCCAAAATTACTAAACAACAAATTGTGTGTGTGTGTGAAATTGTGTTTCACACACACAACGTTCCGCCACAGAAAATGAGCCAATCACAGTCTTTGCGTTTGACAGAGTAAAGGGAGACCCTTCCGTACTAGTATCCTTTCACTTTGATATGCGAAGGAGAAGGGTCTCATAAGGTCTTTTTCTTATGCGAGTCCTTCTGTCAAACCACGCCTCTTAGTGCTAAAGGGAGACGAAACGCACTAACTATTTTACACTCATATGAGGGTCCTCACTCACAATATGCTAGAAGTGTGGAAAGGCCTTTAGCCTCTCTTCGCCACACACACACAGCTGAATATGGGTACCTATTCCTACGCTATAGTATATCCTAGGCTATGGCTTTATGCATAACCTGCACACACACACACTGCCACTACCGCACACAGAGTGAGAGGGAAGGTACTTCTCTCACAGTGACTGTGACTGTGTGTGTGGAAGTGGATCTACAGGAACTTGAAGGGCTCCTCTCTCTCAATCGATGTTCCAAGTGCGCGCGCAAAATTCATTCGGCCCATTCCCCAAAAAACGTCTCTCTCTCTCTTTACCATGGTCCTGGACGGCGAATGTGGGTGCCTCCGTTCTCTCTCTCTCACGACTGAGTGAGTGTGTGTGTCTATACTCTATCCTACTTTTCGGCACTCCGACCCAGTCGCTTATAAAAGCCAGGAGGGAGACCATTGGACCTCCACTCCAATTCTCACCACCACCACAACCACCACCAAATACACACAGAGCTCACACGAGAGCAGGAGTGGGACGGGGAAAAAACAAAAATTTCATTTTTCCCGTGTCAAAATAAAAGTGCAACAGACAGTCACACAGATACACACACTCTTCCCCTCTTTGTCACACACTTCAGCAACACCCTCTCGTTACCTGATCCTCGTCTTCTTCAACAGGAGAATTGAAATGGGAACTTGAACAGTGACACACACACACGAGGAAAAAAGCTCAAAATACACAAACAGCCCCTCATCTCATACTCACCTTTCCTCTTTTTTTAAAACGGCTGTTCCCATACAAAAGATAGTGATAAAAAGTAAATGGGGAAATATTTGGGGTGATGTGTTCCAGAAACTGTGGAACTCACAATTAAGTGCAACTTGTTCTTCGGATTTGGTAAATAAAAAATTATTTTTTTGACACAAACAAAGAAGAGGAGAATTGGAGAAAGAAGGAAAATAAAAGGAGGAGGAGGAGGATAATCTCCAAACTTGTGGGATGAGTAAGAAGGTGAGAAATGACCAACACAACAGAGTCCACTCATCATCGTTACGTCAATTAGTCTTCAATTCCCAACAACAACAACTAAAAACTCCACACTCTCCCCATCGGCAACCACTTTCCTTGACAATTGGCAATGACACACCTGAAATTTGAAAACCTGACTCTCTGACCAACCACCCCCACTACAAGATACCAAAATTTTGGGGGAGAAATAGTGAAAATAATCAAAATGTGAGTTTTAAGTTTCCCATTTCAACCCAAACAACTTTTGTACCAAACCCATTTTAGTAATTTTTTGAGTTGATTCACTGCTGTGCTACAATTTGTGTCATTTTCAAATATACATCGTCAAGATATTGGAACGTGAATACAAACCCTGCTGCTATTTTACCCATTCACACAATTACCGATAAAATTATATCTCTTGATTGAGATGTTCCTCTTGTTCACCGATTTCTGTTCTCCATTCACTTCATCCGGCTGTGGAGGATTTTGTGAGCCAGAAAATTTCCAGGATTTGTATTTTGTGACTTGAACTTTTGAGTTGTCGTATTTTTTGTGTGTCATAAATTTTCCCCCTGTTCAAATAAGGAAAGGAAAGTACGACCCCGGATCTTGATTTTCTTGTTGTTGTTGTGGTAAGAATGCCGCGGTGCTTGATGGCCAAGAAGTGGAAGAGTTCAGCCTATGAGAAAGACAAACAGGAGCAGGAGACGCAGGTTTCGGGGGTCCCACAACCCTACACAAATGGCCTGTCCTCATCCTCATCAAATGGTCCAGAATTGACAAAAGTGAAAGGAAGTGGGAGTCACAGTCACGGCAAGACAATCGTGTCGAAACAAAGTTCTGGGATTATTTTGAACAGTCTCTCTTACTTGACTGCGGCTGCAGCCTCCCTCAATACCTGTTCCTTTAGTCCAGGTCGTCATTCGGATCATGCGGACTCTTCGTCAGTCGCCTCTCACTCCTCAACATCCTCCTCCGCATCATCCTCCTCCTCGGACTCATCCGCCGATGAAAACTACATCAATTTAAGTAGTAGTGGTAATACTATTAGTCAGAGCAATAATCATAGTCAAGTCCACACCGTCATCATCCCTATAACTGATACAAGTAGCAATAATTCTACAACGAATCACTCGTCGTCAACGAACAGCAATAATCATCGAAGTAATAATAATAATATTAGTAATACAAACCACAACAATTGTCATAATGAAGACAGTCATAATCAAATTCATCTTCATTATCATCAGTCAACGAAATCTCCTTCCATGATTCTGAATCATAGTAAGAGTCATACTAAGTCAACGACTACTCAGTCCACGCCAACCAGAATGCCTCCAACAACATCTTCATCCTCATCCTCCAATATGAATTCGACATCGAATCCAGGTCGAAATGCAAGTGCAAGTCAACTTCATCATACACATTCCAATAGTAATCCATGGGGTCCATCTAGTCCAACAGAAGGGGCTACAGCCCCTTCACCACCACCAGCCTGGCTCCCTGCACCCACTGCTGGAAAAGTCACCGTTTTATTCAATGGTGAGTCATTTTTATTTTTATTTTGACACGTAAGAATTATACACTAAACCACAACTAAAATAAACCACTTGCTGAGCTTTAAAAACAGACAGAAAAAATGACCAGACTCGTTTTCCTCCCATTCCAGTTTAACCATGGTTAAATTATTAATACATTTCATTTCGTTTTCCTTTTGCTGTGAGTGTGTTCAACAGAATTATGTACATATTTTATGACCCCTTCCAGTTACCCTCATGTGATAATTCTCGAGTCATGTCACGATACAAGGAAAAATTGCATAATTGTTGCGCCTTCAAAACTCCTTTCCCTCTCTCTCTCTCTGTCTAGGAAAAATCAAATCACAAAAACTGACTTTCATTAGTCAGATCCTAGGAAAACCACGAAAGCTTTCTGGGTTTCTCCTCTTGTACACCGCAAACAAATCAGACTTGTTCCCTTCTATATTTTATACACTGTTCTCTCTCTCTCTCTCATTCTCTACCTCAGTACTACATTCTAGGTAACTGGGGAGAGAGATCAAAGGGAGACCCCCATTAGTTGTGTTATTTTCCCTCCACACACACACACTAATTACCTTCCCTATGGCTTCTCTCCATCATCTTTCCACTCTGTGGACAGAATAGATAATGACTCTAAACACATACACACACCCTCTCTCTCTCTGTCTCTCACTTTACTCTATCTCTGATTCCTGACATTCCACCATTCTCCGTAGCCCTACTACTAAAACACACACACAAAGAAAGTGTGCATGTGTTGAGAGACACTACAAATAACACCCGCACACTCTCAACCCGACTCAAGCTAACCCATAGCTAGGGAAGTCGGGGAGAAGAAGAAGAAAAAGTGAAAAAGCGGGAGGAGAGAGAGAGAGATTTTTAACGCCCTTTTTCTTTCTTCATCACTTAATTTCTCCTTGGCCATTCTCTCTCTCTCTCTTTCTATCGTTCTCCCCAAGTCCCCGCTAAAGGCCTTTTCTTTCATTTTTTCCCTTTGAGTTATTTCTTGGCACTGCTTGATATTTTCCTTTATAGTCATCCAACCAGTTTTTGGCCATAGCTGTATGTGTAGACTGTATTTGTGGAGGGGTGACGGGATAGGGAGATCCAAGTTTTTGGCAACGGACTGACTGTGCATTTTTTCCCTCTATATATAATACGATGGAAAAGAGAGAGAGAGAGAGAGGGAGAGGGAGGAAAGAGGAGGAGGAGGGGAGAGGAAGCAAGTGGAGAAAGAGGCATGAGCAAGAGAATTGAGAAAATCGTATAGAGATTAAGACACTGTTGAATGTCCATTGAAGTCAGGGACAAAACTTGATTGTATAGAATAGATTTTATCCCTCCAGCCTTTCTATATTCATGCACACACACATAGGCCTATACGTAAGCATACCATTGGCTATACTAGCCTATTGGGAAAGGAAAGAGAATAAAAGGAATTCTACGCGTGCATGGCTATGGCTAGATTTTCCAAGGGAAAATCCTCAACCCCAAAAAGGCGTCTTTCTCTCTCTCTCTCTCTCTTCTCTCCTCTGGTGGAAAAATAGAAAGAGGTGAAAGTACATAGTGTGTGTTCAGAGAGAGAGAGAGAGAAGAATTTTTATGTTGTGCCATGCCCATGTATCTTATTTGAAGAAAAAGATGGAGGGAGGGGGGTGAATGAGATTTTTTTGGGAGACTAGCCAGGTTTAGTGAGGGGGGAAGGAGGCACTTGGAATTGGAATGAGACATTGGTCTCCGCTTATTTACATATTAAATACACGAGCCTTGGACGAGAGTACGCCCGGCTATAAAATTAGAATGACTCTCTCTCCCTCTCTCTCTCTCTCCTCTATCCAACTTTCTCCATCTGCAGAGCTCTGTTTTTTTTGTTTGAAAATAAAGTTTAATTTTTTAAAGTGTAAAGTCGTAGTATGTACTCGTAGAGGGAAAGAGTGGGAAAATAGGGAAAATAATTTAACCTTGTGGTGAAATGCAGTAATAATATTATAATGACTCATAAATGTGAAGGGAACCTACCTGTCGTCGTGATTATAAAATAAGAAAGATTGCATAATATTTTCTGTGTGAAATTACCACTGCGGAGCTCAACTCGGAGTAATTTTGACAGGGGAAGTAATCAACTCTCTTTCAAAATGTATAGGGGAAGCTCAAACCACACACACACACACGTATAACGCGGGTGAAAGTATGGGAATTGCAACCCAACATTAGGACAGAAAATGGAATGAGGAGGCATATGATGATAAATGCGACCGGACACAATAATTCATTACGCCTCCTCCCGTTTTTTTCCTTCTCTCTCTCTCTCTTCTCTCAGTACCAAAAGTCCCAGTGTAAATTTTTGGAGAGAGAGAGAAAGCGAAGCGCTAGAGTCAGAGTCGGGAGCCACCATGGGAGATTTTTGATATGTGAGCAGATTATGACCACACAAGTGCATTAAACTGTCATTTTAATGAGTACCCAACTACGGCTTCCCTATTGTTCTCCTTCCCTCTTTTAGCTTTCTCTCTCTCTCTTCGTCTCTTTCTTTTACCATTATCTCTTCTTGGCATCCAAAAATCCCGACTTTCTTTGTCTTCCATTTTTTCCTCTTTCTCTTTCTTCCCCACATACCAGTAGCATGCATGTCTGTACACTGGTGAAAGTGGAGAAAAGAGGAGAGGGCTAAAACAAGGGGAGGAAGGGAAATAGAAGGTACTCACACACACACACTGGAGTAAGTTAATTGCGTAAGTGATACCAGGTTATGGCCCTGGCCATGAGAAAACTAGACAGAGAGACAGAAAAAAGAGTATAGGCTTCACTGATTACATGCTCTGCCCAATTTACCACAACCAAAAGGCTGATTGAAATTATCGAGGAAGCTGCAGTGTGTGACTGCTGCTGCTGTTGCTCAATTTTTTCCCCTTTTCTCTTTCTTTCTCTCTCTCTCTCCACACACACACACATACACGTGTGTGTGTGTATGTTGTGTGTATATGGGGACTGTTGTAGGCAGCCAACTTTTTTTTGTCTACAAAAATTCTCTCTGCTGCTTTCTTCTTCCTCTTCTCTTTCTTCTCTCCCTCCTTTTCGTATTGACCATTTCCTATAAGGTCGGCCATTTTCGTCGGCGTGGCACAAATTATGGGAAATTATAGCTAGCATGACGTAAATCAGTGGTCGTGGACTCTATACTTTTGTGTACTCACTGTGTGTGTGAGAGAGAGAGAACGTGTGTATTTTGTAGACACAACATGGAGAAAGAAGTGGAACATACATTGCATTGAAAACTCATATAAATGTTGTTTGACTTGAACCAACCCAGTCCTGTATCTGTAATTACCGTCAATTTGCATAGTCAAAAAATAATGAAGACTGATATACAACCTTTGTTTGTGTCATAGTCAAACATACACATACTCTCACACAAAAAAACAGAACTTTCTCCCTGTTGATCCAAAATTTGTCATTCATGATATTTATTTTTTTGTTACTCCTTCCAGGGTACCTGCAAGAGTCTCCGTCATCCCGTCAAGCCAATTGTACATCCCCAGTGTCCAGCATGAGTGAGGATCATTCCACAACTCATGTCACAAATATGGATTCTCATCCCACCTCCGTTATCCGAAGTACTCCCCGCTCATCCCTCCGATTTGGTTGTCTCCCACCACCCAAAAAGAGGGATCTTTACCGTCCTTACAGTCTCCCCGAGTCAATTGTTGCCGTTCAACAAGAAAAACTTCGACTACAATCCGTCTGTTCAACTCTATTTGAACGGAAACCAGAGGATTTGACTACAGCCCATGCCATCTTGGACTTGAGTACTTCTTCTCCTCTCTTACCATCCACCCCAACGTCAGCTACCCCCACGACCCCTTCTTCTAAAGACCTCTCATCCAGTTCTTCCAATACAAATATTCAGAGTAATAATTCTAATACTAGTAGTAGAGTCCTCATGTCCTCTTCTTCACCAGTCACCACAAATAATTGTGAATTGACTTTTGAAGTCACTACAACTAGGTCAACATCCTCCTCCTCGGCGTCCACTGGGTCAACTAATTCAAATTCAAACGCAAATTTAAAAACTAGTCCATTTTCACCGCAAGAGCCTTCAGTCGTCCCGGCAAGTAACGCAACGATCCATCAAAACCAACAACAACAACAAAATCCACCACCCCCACCGCCTTCCTCTTCCTCATCCTTACAACCCTTGTCAACACTAAATACAAATATGACGAATGCTCGGGATGTCCTCACAACCCCAGACATTCACCGCCTGGACCGTGGAGTCAAAACAGAGAGGAATGAAAGGAGTGTTTCTGGTGGTGGTGGTGGGGACAGTGGGAGAGAATTGAGAGAACGAGAAAGAGAATTACGTGATACATTAACTCCAAACTCGACCTCCTCCTCCTCCACATCATGTTCCAGTAAAACTGTGTCCTACACCTACGAAGCATTTTTCGTGAGTGATGGTCGATCCAAGAAAAAATTAAATTCATCTTCCTCATCCTGTGGACCTTTGTCTTCACCAAAAGAAAACCATTTGTCTACTGACTCAGTTGGTGGACTCAGTCGTTATTCTGGAGACTCGGATTCAGATGGTTGTGGACCACAAAATGGTCCCAAGACAAGATACACTTGTTCCGAGTGTGGTAAACATTATGCAACCTCTTCCAATCTATCCCGTCACAAACAAACTCATCGAAGTCTTGACTCTCAGTCTGCTAAACGTTGTCCAACTTGTGGGAAAGCTTATGTTTCCATGCCTGCCCTTGCCATGCACATCCTAACTCATAATCTTCATCACAAGTGTGATGTGTGTGGGAAAGCTTTCTCCCGACCCTGGCTCCTTCAAGGTCATATGCGTTCACACACTGGAGAGAAACCTTATGGATGTGCTCATTGTGGTAAAGCATTTGCTGACCGGTCCAACCTCCGAGCTCACATGCAAACTCATTCCTCAGCCAAAAATTACACTTGTAAAAGGTGTAACAAATCCTTTGCTCTCAAATCCTATCTGAACAAACATTATGACTCGGCCTGCTTCAAAGATTGTCCATCCCCGTCAGATGCAGACAACACAAACTCCAGCTCAGCTAGCTTTGGAGACCAAATGATGACCTCACCGAGTCATCACCATCATCATCATGGTGGGGAGCATGAGGAACATGAGGAACATCCGCACTCACACTCGCATCATCATCATGAGACCACATCGTCCAATTCAAACTCTTCTTCCAATTCTGCTGCCTCTAATTCTTCTACATCATCCACTGGTTCTCCTCCTTTGTCCACATCTCAGCCTTTGGCAACATCCTCCTCCACGACGTCATCCCTTCTTGGAGGAGGAGGGGGAACAAATGGACGACTTTCTCCACTTGCATCCGCTACTGCTGGTGCAGCCGCCTCCTCCTCCGTACCATCAGCCCAAGTAATTGTGGAAGTAACAACAACAAGTTGAAAAATCGAAACTATCGATTACACACTTTCAACACACTGACAGCCTAGCCAACCAAGACAGACACTCCTCTCTCTCTCTCTTTCCCTCTTTTCTTCTGTCTACTTTCTCTCTTGTAAAAAGCAACAGCCGGCTCACACTGCTAAATCCTCCTAGACATTCTTCTTCCTTTTTTTCCCTCTCTCTTCTCCTATCCTCTTCATCTCCATCTTGAGCTGAAAGGAAAACAAGAGAGGGACAAACAGAAGAACAGACACACACAAGTAAAACTCCATTATGTCATCCAATGGCCGAACAAAGGAAGAAGGGGCGGCGGACAAACCTCAATAAAAACAAGAGTTGGCCCACGCTCATGCAGTTGACATGATTAAGCATTCCGTGGGGCGAGAGAACATTTCCCACTCAACTCCTCTCCTCCTCATTCTCCTCCCGCCAGCGAGGGGGACCAGATGAAAGTCCAAGTTTCCTTCGCCTTTCCCCATCCAAGGCTATCCTTATGTACACGACTATCCTTGTGTGTGTGTGTGGTGCGTGGGGAGGGGTATAGTCAGACAAAAAATGATTCTGCATTCTCTCTGGACGGAACTTGAGACTCCAAAAACCTCCATTCTCACCAACGGTCTATGTGTATGTCCGGACTCTTCCTTTTCTCTCTATTCTACGACGCTGTTGCTGTTGAATAGGATGTGATGCCACAGCTCAAGTCAGCCAAACCAGGAGCAACAGAGACTCACTCCCAGCAGCAAGCAACCAGCAGTTAGGAAGACCAGGGATATTCCATTCGAGAAAAACTCGTCGACACTAAAGGTAAAAGTTTTTTTTTTGGACGAGAATTTTTTTTCTCTCAACTTGCTTTCTCTTGTGTGTGTGTGTGTGTGTGTGAGGACGAACGAGTAGTACAAGGGACCTTGTCATTGTCATGCTCTACACTCTCGAGAAGTTCTCCATGTATTTTTACATAGGTTTTAGCCAACTTCCCCCCACACACACATACTTCTTTGAAAGGTATACTAAGTGTGTGTGTGCGTGGACTTGTGTAACTTTCTTTTGATGCTATCACACTACACAGTATGTGTGTTCCGTGTGGACGTATAGGTGGAAAGGAGGTAAATGACAATAGGGGGAATGATAGAGTGTACTAAGCCGAGATATCTCCCAAGCACTTATACAATTTTCTTTATACATTCTAATATGTTAGACTGGAGGATCTTTGAGCACGGCCAAAAAACTTGTTTTTTTTCTCTCTCTCTCTCTCTCTCTCTTTTCCATCTCATGACTCCTTCCTGAGGAGAGAAAAGGAGAGAGACAGGGAGAACTGATGAGCATATGCAAAATTCTCCCATTATTCGACAAAGCACAGGGTGTGCACAGTGTAAATGCAATGATAATGATAGCTTGCATGCTCCCCCAAATTCTCCCCCTCTGATGTGATGGGGAGATAGAAAAAGTGGTGCACAGCAAGTTTCAACTTTCAAAAAAGAGGAGACTTGGTAAACTCACTGTGGAGGCTACAAGTTGTCGAGTAGTGTGTGGGTACACACAGGAATAAGCATAAAAAATATGCAGGCATATAAAGAGACAGGTCATTTCCTATTAGATACTTTGTCCTCACACACACACACAAAATCATATTTGTATGTATACAATGTGGTAGGGAAAGACTTTGCAAGAGTTTTTTTTCATTTTTTACTGGCTCTCTCTCTCCCTCTTTGTGACCAGGGAAATAGGAAAAAAGAAAAAAGCGTCAAGAGAGTGAGCATGGGAAAAAGTATAAAGGATGACATGGCCACACAATATGTATGTATGGTGTGTGTGTGAGAAGGAAGGAGAGAGAGGGAGATAGAGACGACTATACACCTGGAAATCTTTTCAATGAGAAAACTTTTGACTTTCCCTTTTGATCTGGGATTCATGAATCTTATCAGATATCGGAACTTAGTTTGACTTTATGCCTCTCTCTCCATGTCTTTATACGATTGCAGTGCTCCACACACACACACACACACACACGCTAGACAGTCAGTCGTAGGGTTTCCCTGGGTGTGCTCTCAGTTCTCAAACAAACTTTGTGTGTGTTTGTGTGGAGAAGGGCAGTGGTGGTATCATTTAATGGGCCACCGGCTCTACACACATGCACTTTATATTATCCCACACACTGACTTTGGACAAGAGGAAAATACAGTAGCAGTGGAGAGAGAGTCAAAGGCACACACATACTCTCTCTCTCACTCTCACAAGAAAAACATGGAAGATTCAAACCGAGGTCGTTTCCTCACCCACACATCCACACAAACACATTCGCTCTCTCGTACGTCAGAGCCGAGAGAGAGGGAAGGCTGTTGCTCTCGCACGCACCCTTCTTTCCACATTGTGGCTTATCAGGCCATTATCTACAGAGAGAGGGAGAGAAAGGGAGAGTTGAACAAAAACTTCACCCTTTGAATACTTGTATATCAATCTAATGAATCTATCTCACTATCCAATCCTCTTATCTATTCTGCCTAGTTTCTCTATCCCTGTCTCTCTCTTTTTCTATCCTACCCTCTCCAACCAGTGTCTATACAAATTTTTCAACTTTTTGTACACAGTGCCATATAGCACCAAGCACCATCATCATCATACACAATTCGGGAGGGGGAGAGAGAGATAGTCAACATAAACACACACACACGTACACATAATCATACTTAGGGAGAGGCAATGTTGAAATGTGAATGATATGTACCGTAATTTGGCTCTCCTGAGCTTCTCCACAAAGATTGTAGTAAAAATCATTTTACTCAAATTGACAAAAGTCCATTGTACACTGTCTGCAGCAAAAGTTTCATTCCCTCTCATTCATTTTACGGTATAGAATGTGTGTAGAAGGAAGAGTGAAAGTGTGCATCGGGAGATTGTGTAATAAACTGTGTTGGTCTCTGAGTTCTCATTTATCCATTAGACGGATACAGAAAGTTGTTCTTTCTCTCTCTCTCTCTTTTCAGTTCACATGAAAGTGAATCATGGCATCCCGCACACACAATCAACAGTCAGTTGTCTTCCATGCTTGTGCAACGTATGTCTGTGTCTTTGTATGTGTGGATAGAAAGAGAGGGACTGTTATACACTGTACTTTGTGTCCCTGTTCCCGCTCCTCCTGTGAAAAGGGGAGGAGAGAAAGAGAGGAAAGGAGATTCATTTGTGGACAAACAGTTTTGAATATTCTATTATTTACAAGGCAAATGCAATGCAATGTGATGTGAGGAGGGGAGAGAGTGGGTGTGTGTTTATTTGTCTGAGTGAGTGAGTGTGTGTGTACACACACGCTAATCAATGAAGTAGCCTTGATGTTGATGGGCAAGTGATGTAATATATCCCTCTAATCCGGTATATTCCATTCAACTTGATCATTCATTTCAGTCCACACGCAGATAACTTGATTCACTGAGGACACGGCCCCTCTCTCTCTCTCTAGTATCTCCCTCCCTCTCTTTATCCATTTTACTCCACTTTTATATAAACACATTAACCAACTCCCCCTTTTATATACTCCAACCCTCTCCCTTCTCTCCAGTCTAAATTAGTAATGAATAGTTCTTCCCCCCAGTTCTTCTCAAGCAGGCACCAGGGAGATAAACAACATTAAATCATTATTATTTTCGGGATTTTTGAAAAACTTAAATTCACTTTTGATACTCATCCGCTTTACTCCATATTTTTGTAACTGATCTAGTCTCTTTAAAAAATCCAATTTCTTCAATTATATTTTGAATGGGCATTTATGTCGTGAAGTAGGAAATAGACACACCAGAGAAACGGAGATGAAAATAATAAGAAAGCTTTTCAAAAATAATTTTTCTGTTTGTTCTCTTCCAATGAGTAAAGAATGGAGTTCCCCGACGGAAAGCGATACATAAATAAGAGAAAGAATGAATATTGAGAAAAAATGTGAATTTTATGCAAAAAATAATTCGAGTCTATTTCCATCCATATTTTTTTATGTGTGATTTACTTTTCTTTGCTTTGTTTCCCTGTCCTATTTCTCCTGTTTTCATTCCATATGTCCGGGATGGTGTTCGTGTGTGTGTGTGTCGATGACTAGTTATTTAATGGAATTTGTAGACTCCAGAATGGTTCACTTTCTTCTTCCTCCTTTAATTTGACTGTCCCTTTGGTTTCTCCATTGTCTTTGTCTAATTTGAAGGAGGAGGTACAGAGAGAGTAGTGGGAGTGAAGAAGAGAAAGAGAAAGTACACTTGGAATGGGGAGGCCAATAAAGCGTAATGTAATCGGCTGACGTCACTTACTAATGAAAAATAAATTCTGACCCGAGCGGAAACCATAGAAAAGGGAGCTTAAGGAGTAAAGCTATAATTAATTTATGAGACTTAAGTTTGTCTCTCTCTCTCTCTCCTCCTCCTCTTTCTCCACCTCCTCCTCTGTCTCTCCCTGTCTGTGTATATACATCGTTATACTCGCCCATGCATAATGCACGAATTTCTCTCGGTGTGTGTCTCTTCCATTTCTATTCTTTCTCCATTTGCCCTCTCTATCACGGAGAGCTGGGATTCTGGAGGGAGTCCATGGGATAGAGAGGAGACTCTGAGGCCACAATTTGTAAGGTGGAGAGTTGAGACTCCCCAACTTCTCTCTCTCTCCAACATTTCCTCAGTCTTATCCACGGAAAACATGGGAGGGAGAAAGCGAGAGGAAATCTATACACAGTCAATGGCGGCTCAACTCCCTTATTATTATTATTTCTCCCTTTCTCCCGCTCACATTTTTTTGCACTTTCTTTTTTTAATAAATGTGAACTCCATTCCTTCCTTCTCTCTTCTCTTCATGGCTATTCCCTCTGTCTTTTCATGAGCCACATTTCCTCCCAAAATGGAAAACAAACAGAAGAGTGAGTAAAAAAGGAGACATTGACTCCCATCAAAATACTTTCTCCCCGAAACACACAAGTATTTTGTATTTTTTCTCTTCCCATTATTATTCACCGCCCCGGCAAAGCAACTTACCGTAAAACTTTAGTTCGATACCGGGTGCCAGTTTGGAAATTTCAGAAAAAATAAAATGCTATTACACATCCTACAGCTGGTAGTACATAAAAATATAAAGTTTGTAAGTTTATGTAAATTCCCGCTTGTGTCCTACACAAAGTTAAGTCATGCAAATTACAAACAATATTTTGAGAATCATTAGAGAAACCTTCCATCAAATCCCTTGCCAGCAATTAAATTCCATATTTTTCAATCAGCCACAGTTAAATTCGACTATGCAAGTGAAAGTGTAAGTGAAACACCCCGGCTTTTAATCTGAGACTGACGTTACAAAGCGGAGTTGAAGTTGTTTTTAGAAAAGCATATTTTGAAAGAGGAAGGTTGAAGGTTAAACTTAGACTTTGTGTGTGTGTCTCTCTTTCTCCTGTGTCATGGAATGGGAGAGAGAGAGAAGAGGGGGAAGGATGATGATGTTGCAATGATAGCTGGAGAACTAGAGAGAGAGAGAGAGAGGAAAAGGGAAGGGAGGAGGAGATTGGATATTGCCAATTTGACTGGAACAAGGAACAAGAGGAAGGAGGAATACGTCAAGAATATTTATATGGGACTCGGAGCACAAGAGAAGAAAGAGGAGGAGGGTTCCCCTTCTCTTTCACTCGGCAAGCGCTGGGCTTGGAGTGGAGGGGGATTGTGAATGTGAAGCATTGTCATTGTCATTGTAGGCAATTCCCATGTAGCCACCTCCACACAGAGCAGAGGGGAGAGAGAGAAAGAAAAGAGAGGAGAGAGAGACACTGTACACTTTATAGCCCATACAATATATTATAGATAGATGGGAGATGGAGATAAACTGCACGAGTCAATTTATCTATCCATTCTCTCTCTATTCTCTCTCGCTCAGTGTATGCGTGTGTGTATTCTACATGTGCCTGAGCTATGCTTTATATTGACAATGGTAACACTCTCGTCCCTGAAAAGCTGGGGCAAATAGGCATGGCAATTCAATGGTGGTCTTGTGTGTGTGTAGTGCATGTGTGATGTGTGTGTGTGTGGAGTGAAGGAATGGAGGGGAGGGAAAGAAAGTGGAAGAAAGAAAAACTAACATGAGAAAACTGCATGGTTTTTTCTAGGTTCGTTCACCCTGGCATAAAATCCGAAGGAAGGAAGGAATGAAAAAGCTGGAAGCGGAGTAAAAGGAAAACGGAAAGGAAAGAAGAAGAGGAGTTGGGGGCCATGGAGGAGTGAAAGTCCATGGATGGAGCGAGAGCGCGGAGGGGCCAAGGAGCACAAGAAGAAAAAGAAGCTGTGAGGGGAAAAGAGGAAGGAAGGAGGAGCTGGAGAGAGAGACGGAGAGAGAACTGGAAGAAAATTTCTGAAGAGAGACCTGTAGAACGCGCCTACCCCCTCTCCTCACTCACTCACCGCTACAACATCACCAGTTGAAGGAGGAGAGACGAGATGAGACAGAAATTTTTTTTCGCAAGTTCAATAATAATATAAAACCCAGTCACACACCCACACACCCCGACACACACACATATGCTAGTATATACAGATATACTCAACCGTTACACTATTTCTTGGTCTTCTTAAATTTAGTTTAGTCCGTCCCGAATTGTATTGTATACTCTGAACACACACACACTCTCCCTCATTCTCTCTTTCTCTAGTGTACAACCTTACTTTGTGTCGTCAACACACATACACACATACTGACACAAGCTTTGACTCGAAGAGAAAGAGAGAGGGAGAGAGAGATGTTGACGCGACAAGGAGCTAAGAGGGATTTTTTTCTCTACTGTACTTTCTTTACTTTACTTTCACCGCTTTTCTCTACTATAAGAACGAGGGAGAGAGAGAGGACGACTTGACGACGGTAATGATGTCCGTACACAATGGCAATACTCATGCTTTCTCTCTCTCTCTCTATTTAGCCATGGCCCTTCATTTTCCCTCATTCTCAGTCCAGTCCTCGTTCTCCTCCTCTTCCTCCTTCTCATTGATGTTGATATGGACGGGCTCTCAGAAATAATAATGAGTCTCCTGGCTCGTGGTGACCGTCCGTCCAAGGAGGAGGGGGGAAGGAGAACAAGTACCTGGATAACAAAGGGTGACTTTCACATTGGAAGTCAACGGACAAGAAAGAGTAAGTGCATGAGTTTAATTTTCTCCAGATTGGAAAGAAACAAAAAAAATTCCCTTGTTTCTTCCTCTGGAATATCAACACTTTTCTTTTTTTAAAAACTAGTCAAAAAAAGTTATATAAAATCCACTTAATTACTATCACTTTTGATTACTCTTAGCTCAGATTGCGGAAAGACAAATAAGTGCGCTGTGTGTGTATTTATCTTATCGTTTACTAAAAAGAGACGATTTTATTTTCTCTTATCTTCACGGGCGGCTTTCCTTTATCCAGAATTTTTTTCTGCATTTTTAAATATTATAAAAATCATTTTCTTATCCAGGAAAATTTATCTCTCTCCAAAAAAATGACCAATGAATATTACCCTCTCTATCGTAGAGAATAAAATGGTGAAGGAGTTCCTAATTTTTGTAATTTAAAAATCTTGTCAATATACACGAATTTAGTCAAATTATGTTAGTTGAACACAAAACAGTGTCAATTTCTGACCAGTCCACAAACACCATACTAGTACTTATTTTTTTGAAGTCATACTTTCTAGTGAATTACAATAACAACAAAACATTGATTATTAAAAAAAGTTATATATATATCTTACTTAGTTGGATAGCAATATAAATCTTAGTCAATAGTTTTTAATTTAGAATCCCTCTCTCTCCAAAGTATGCAGAGAAAGCCTGCTTTGTGGTGGGGAGGGGGACCGTGAGGATCAAGCAACATGACTTGAAATTGCCATATACAATTAAATTTACATACTTTATACTTTGTTGTTTTCAAACAAAATAAAAAAACAACATGGTGAGTCATGTAATTAAAATTGAAAATTTACACACACACAAAATTCACAAGTGTACATACACATTTTAGAATTCTTGCAGAAGGCGGAGTCAAAAATATGAAAAAGTAAAATATAAAAATTGGGATTTTCCCCTCCTCCTTAACAAGGCTACGTCACTACAGAAAGTTATATAATAAATTACTATGTGGGGAAAAGGCCAGGGACAAACACACAAAATGAGGGCTGTGTGTGGAATTCTTGAAGGGACAATTGTAAATAAATAAAGAGGAACATTACAATTATAAAAAATGAGGAGAAAAAAAATATGATGATGGAGGACGCCAATGTGCTTATAAAAAAAACTTTACGAGAAGGATTGATATTGCAATTATTATAAATAAATATATATATATACAACATATGAATTTAATGAACAAAAACTAATAGTCCATATAATTATGATTGTCATACAAAAAAATTATTAATGTATAGACAAACTGTAGGTACTTTTAGTCACGTGAAGGCTCCATAAAATGTAATAATAATAATAAAGTACACAATGAGAGAGACAATTTTCAGTACATATACTAATATATATAAATAAATTTAATACATAATAATCATAGATTAACTTACCTAATTTTCATTAAAGTCATAAGAAATAACAAAAAACACACACATATATATAGTTAAGCTACATAAATAAAGCTAACACACACAGTCTTCACTCCACAACACTATTTTCGTAAGAGCAATAAGTAAAAATACATTCCAAAAGAAAGTAATAACGTCAAATGGTAAAATACGTAAAAAAAGAATAGACTTGTACTTCCATTCTCCGAAAAACTGAACATCAATCATTTATATAAATTTATATAGTCAATTTATTCTCTTTTTTCTACAAACTAAAAAGAATATACCTACCGACACATGCAAATGAAAATGGAGACTATAGACAAGGCTGGGAGAGAGTGAAAAGAGAAATTTGTCCAAAAAAGAGGAAGAAGTTTAGGGGAAAAAATAGAATTTGAAAATTTTTGTCCATGATCATAATCCATTTGAAAATACACAAAAACTATACCTAAAAAGAGACCGTCATTTTAAATTGAAAATAAAAAAAGGAATTTGTTGGATATTTTCACGGAAAGAATAATCTTAATAATAATGATGAGTATTTTTTAAAAGTTTTTTTTTGTCTTTCCCACTGAAATCAAATCGATCTCCTCCTCCTCACCATAAAAAGGAAATTGGATAGAGATATTACAATAGGGCATATTGAAACAATAGAAAAAGGAATGACCCTTGGCAATATAATTTAAATTCACGATACAAATCGTCTTACACTACACACTTTCCTACTTACATAGGGAGAATACTATGTACATTTTACCACCTGTGTCCAGGGCTAACAAAAAAGAAGGAACTGGAGAAAGTAGAGGTCGAGAAGGTAGAACAGAAAGAGAAAACTGTATCTAGGTATAGTTTTCAGAGAAAATATAATGAAAGTTTTCATATTTCTACAAGTCTGAGTTATGACTTTGTGTAGTTATTATACACCATACAATAGGAATATAGAAGGGAAAAACAACTATTCACAATTTCATTTTCTTCTCCCTCCTCCTCCTCCACCGCTTTCTCTCACCTAGTCACATCTGTCTGCATAAATTCCAGCCTAAATTACAAGTCAGAATGAAGGGGGGTTTTTTCACCCTCCTTCCCCTCCACATCTTCTCTCTCCCTGTCAGTTTTTAACCTATAATTTCAAAGGAAATTATGAATGTGTGAGTACAAAAGGGGAATAAAATTTCATGTTAAATTTTTTCTTATTCTTTTCCACCTCACCCCAATCTCACAAAAGAATACAGAAACAAACAGACGTAGATGCAGGTATACAAGGGGGAAATGAGTATAAATTAAAGGTGACAGATATTTCATGTACATTACAATGTAGCCAATTAAGCCGACTGTGGAATGGACAATGGTGTATTTAGTATTTATGTTAGACACACACATAATATTGTGTGGAGGAGGATTGGATGTGGACGACTGCGTAAACGTTTGTCTGCAATTTCTAAACTAATATAAATCTAGGATAAAAATGGCAGTTTTATGATCCACCAAGGACAATTATTGTATTAAATAAAATTTGTGAGTCTCTTTCTCTCTCTCCCTCTCTCTCCATAATACACATTTATGAACGTTAGCCTTACAACGAAACGACTCTCTGTTCACTACGATTCTAAATATTATTAGTTATGGAATGTATCGGTTTTTGTGTATGTAGAAATTGTGAGGGTGGGTGGAAAATGGTTGAAATGGCACATGTACAAAATTGTAGAGAGGAAGGTGAAAGTGTGCACATGTTGTTTAATTTTGTTCCTAATTTCTTACACACATACTTTCTCTCTTACACACAACGATACGGGAGGCGGGCCATTTTGGAAGGATATGAACAAAGAGTATTTAGGAGGGCTCACAAAAGCGTCAAAATTTTGAGTTGAGAGTGTGTATGTGTGTGTGGTGAGCACGGGGATATATACATAACACAAAATATGGGGAGGAGGTGGATCGTGGTATGAGAGGCGGAGTGTGTGTAGGACTGTGGATGTATCTGTGGTGGGGGGGCTGTAAAAGTAATTAATCGCAATTAATTTGATTTGATTGTTCGATCGGAGCGAGTCCCAATTAAGAAGAGTATCATTCATTTAACCGACCATTTCCATGCGTTGAAGCAGTCGTGATTTGACACATTGATTACACGCTACAATCATAATTTATACTTAGTGCTCGTTACATTGTTATCGTCCTCCTCTCTCCCATCCTCTTCTCAGAATGATTCCCCCGGACTTTGGAGTAAAGTAAAGGAGGAGGAGGCTTTTGTAGGAGGGGTGCGATTAGAATTGCCTCAACTATTTCACTTTATTTATTTTATGTTACGATCTCTTCGAGAGGCTCCCCTAACAGCCCCCTCCTCCTCTTGCTCCCCCATACCTTCTGACAAGGACACCCTCCATCCAGAAACGTGGGGAGGAAAAAGAAGAGACCACTGTAAAGGGGGCTAATGGTCCTTCCGTTTGCTTTACTTTCTGAGGGAACAAGAACTGTAATTCCCTTTAATGCTGATATCTTTTGAGAATGTGTGAAGCCTGAGAATCTCCTTAGAACACCCTCCCTCTTCCCATCCTTTTCACTTTCCCTTTCTCTAGCCTTTCTCTCTTTTGTCCTTTAATTGTACGTGGTTAAATGAACGTCCACTTTTTTCATACTCTCTAAATGTGAGACTGTAGAATATAATATTGTGGTGGTGGTGGATGTGGACTTTGTGATTTCTAATTATTAACTGTTACACATTAAGTGATATGGCGTTAACTAACTAGGAAGTTAAGACAACGAAAGACACATGGTCTCATCAACACCAGTTGATGAGAGTGTGCAAAAATATTCGCAGAGCAATAAATTAGCAATAATGGCGAAAGCGAAACGCAGAGCAATACCCACCTGATTGTTACTAAATATTTTAAAATGATTGTTAAATGTAATTAATGGTTAAAAATAATTAAATATATATATACAATTTAAGGAGAAAATTAAGTAGGTAGGATGCTGGAGTTAAGATGGTTTGAAAAAATGGACTTAATTCTAACTTCACAGCATACAACATAACAATGGTTTCCTATTGTGGCTCACAGATTGGCTCGAGGTGTCTTGATGGGATGACCTTCTTTCCTCCGCCCGAATTCCCAGTTTGACCACGGATTAATAACGAGGTTTGGGGATGAGGGAGGAGGAGGAGGAAATCCTTCAAGTCCTCACATCTGAAGTCTGTTTCACACACAACGAATCTCAGTAATAATTAATGTGTATGTACATATTAGATAAATACATATTATTATACTTGTAGGTGTACAATAGATGACTATGAATAGTTTACATAAATAAATAAATATATTTGTATATACATGTAAGTGGAGTATATTTAAAATTATTATGTGGATGTAAGCCTACTATTTGCTAGTCTCACTCTTTCTCTACAAATCCTTACTTTTGTGAGTTCTCAACTGAATTGATTTATGATTAATTGAATTCAAATTATTCTAGACTCTAGTCAAAGTATTTTGAAAAAGAGGTAGAGAAATTTTATTAAAGATTTTTTCTATGAGTTTCTTTGATCGTTAACAAAATTGGAGTAGAGAGAAAAATTATTTAGTTTCAGTGAAACAATATTTTTGACCATTATTTCGATCATAGTTTACTGACTAGAAATTAGACAAGTGGACAAGACAAAAAAGTAGAGCAATAAATCCATGACTTCCAGTACATTCCAAGTATATAGTGTCACGTAAAATATAATGTTTATTTCTATAGTATTACTAATAATTAAAAATATCTATTACAACGAGAAATATTTGTGTAGTGTGTATGTAAAGAAGATTTATATTTTCAACTCTTCCGATTTAAATAGGTTAGTTAACAACACAGATCCTAAAGACATTCTAAACCTTCATTCATAAACTCAAAAAATTATTCTATTTTTTCTCGACACCTTAAATGCCCTTAAAATATTAAATACTTTTCCCTCCTTCCCTCCCTCCCTTCACCAACTGAATGACTGTGGGGAGTCTGAAAAGGATTTGACTGTGTGTGAAGTGTTGTCTCACAAAAAAAATTTTCATTTTTCATCGCTTCAATCCCATTTCTATCTCTAAGTGTCCATCTAAATATTCAATTTTCAATTTAACCTCTTTGACTGTCACTCTGAAATTTCAATTTACTCTACTTTCCCCACACAAAATCCCCCTAAACCAAACCATCTGTTGACGAGAATTCTGTCATTCTCTCTCTCTCTATATGTGTCACTTTCTCTTTTGTAGTTAATTACCTTTTAAAACAATTCTTTCTCTCTCTATTTCATTCTAACTACTCAACTCAACTATTGCTTGAAAGCAGCCCCTCTCTCTATCTCTCTGATGCTGCTGTAGTAAAAATTTCTTCTCATAAGCTCTTCTCACTTTTCTCTCTCTATTTCTAACTCTCACTTTCTCTCTCTTTGTCTTTTCTCTTTGTAGGTTTTCTCCTTGACATTTGAGAAAATCTTTGACTGTCTCTGTCTCTCTCTGTTCTATACTCTATCGCAATATATTCTTTATATATAAACCCGACTCTATATCTTCTCTACTCTTTTTCTATCGTGGGCCAGCTTCTCTCTCTCTCAATGGCCCACTGTCCCGTCGAATGAGTCTGGAATGTGAGTGTGTGTGAGTGTATGTGTGTCTGTTCACTCTAATCCAAGAGAGGAGGGAAGAATTGTAGGCACATTTTCTCTCTCTCTCTTTCTCCAAATAGAAAATACCTACAGAGAAAAAAGTCTATTTTTCCGTCTCAACTCTGAACTACCTAATCTTTTCTTCTCCTTGTCCTAACCTTCTTCTCTATTGTCATCATTTTAAGTAGGCTCTTCCAACTCTTACGTCTCCATCTATTCCTTTTTAATTCTCTCCTCCTCCTTCTCTCTTTATCCTATACGTAATGTAATGTATAGGCAATTCAATTTGGACTTGTATAGTCAAAATTAGGTTTAGTTTAGTCCGAATTACACAGTTATTTTTAACTAAGCATTGAATATACATAAAGATGATATAATATACATATTTTTTAAAGAAAGGTGTGATTTGTAAACAATTTTCTTTCTTCTTCCCTACATTGAACTCATTCCATTCCGAATGCAGATGAGAAGAATAAAAAACAAGTTCTAAATATTACGTGTATTAACACACACACACTAAATAAATACCACTCATTTTTCATGGTAGTTGGAAAATGTGATGGCCTACGACTAGGACGCACACCTCTATAATTTAAAGAGAGTAATTGTTTAAAAGTTGCATTCTTGTAACAATGTTTAGTCTGCACCTTCTCACTGTTACAAATAAATAAATAAATGTTAAGATGTTTAAGAAATGAAATAATATAATGATAAGCTTTGTCTAGAGTGGTCGATTCTCAAGTCAGACCAAACTGCAAACTGCCAAAGAGTGACTCGCTTCATGTACAGTTATTTAAAAAAAATATTAGGTAAAAAAATTACATGGAAATTATATTCGAGTAGCTTGGAACAAGCTGCAGAGAAATAATTTCCTGGAAAATTTTTTGAAACAGCGGGTAAATTCTTTGTAGTATAAAATTTATTGTACAATACATAGTAAAAATAAGTCCTCTCCCTTTTTTATGATAAAAAAAATAATTGAAAATAATGGTAAGGTTTTTTTTGTGTAAAAAATAATTACAAAATTTTTCTTTGTCAAAATGATTGTGATTCAAATTCCTAGACTCAGTCCCAGACTAGATGAGACGTAAGTCCTGATTTTTTTGAGTAACATTTAATTTAAATTACTGATTGATGTAAGATGTGGAGTGTGGAATGTGAGGACAGACAAAAAGAGGAATGAGGATTGAGATGAGTGGGAGGAGAGAGAGAGCGAGACACTCTTCTGCTTCTCTCTCCTTCTCTCTCTCTCTCTCTGAGGACGTTATCTGTGTGTGATGTGTGTGTAAAGGGAGGATAGTGGAGGGATGTGGTTGTAGTATGGTATGTATAATATTGTATTGTATTTTGTGTGTGTTATGTATTTTGAGGAGGGGGACTAGAATAATTTGACGTATTTATTAATTATGCTGTTAATTAATTATGCATTCCATTACAGTATTAATAAGTAGCGGTGGCATTGTGAAAGAGCTGCTTCAACTTGCCAACTCTTGTATGTGTGTGTGTTGTTTGTGTGTGTCACAACCAGGCCTCGTGAGTTGACTTTCAACTTGGCGATTTATTCATGCGTTATCTCTCTGTATGCGTCTCTCTGTGTATGTGTGTGTGTCTGCCTGCCTCAATTCTCATTCCGTGGAAAAGGGGACAAATGAGGAACATCCGTCATGTTGTACATGCTACACATAGTACACACACACATACAACCATCCGAGTCTACTCTCCATAAACGATGGGAATGGGACAGTCAATGTCAGGAGAGTTGACTGAAAGGCGGAGGCAGACAGACAGAGAGAACAAGAGATGAGATGATAGTAAATAGAAACTTTGGACTAGGAAATATCATGGCAGTCCTCTCTCTCCCTCTCCCTCTTACTATTCTCATTCAAAGATGACGGAAATACTTAGAGAGACACAGAGAGGGGAAGAGAATGTTCGTCATTTTCTCATAAAATAATTTCCATCTTTAACCTCCCACACAATTATGACTTGAGTCGTATGTTGCATTTATCTTTCTCCGAAAATTGACCGGAGGTCGCCCCCGATTATCCTGGCTGTGCTGGTGTTCGCCCGGGCAACAGTGTGTAATAGCACTTTCACTTTTTTTGAGATAAATCTGTCGAAATTGTATAGCCACTAAAATTCTTTCTAGTATTTGAACTGTGGAATTAAACCAAAATTTGGGATTTAACAGGTAATTAAGTGGGAGACAAGTGTGTGTACAGATAGGGACAGACAGGTCTCATTTAATACCGTAAAATCTTTATATCAGCTGCACAAAATTTTCAAAGACAATCCGTATTTCAAGGGGGTGACTTAGGAAGAAATATACGGTAGAGGATCCATTTTATAGTATATTCCAAAATACTTTTTTTGCGACTTTGACTAAAAGTATTTACACAACATGTTAGAGTAGTACAGTGAAGGATCCAGACACACTCACTCTCTCTCAGTGTGTGTGTATGCGTGTGTGGACACAAGCCCTGTAAAAAGGAAGGGAGGAGGGAGAGCTAGAGCTAGGGAAGGCGTTTTCACTCCACTCTAATCTACAGGTTAGAAGACTACAGGTAGCTCCTGACAATGTGTGTGTGTGTAGTTTCTGTTGACACGAGACTCACCTCAGAAATGCAGCTCTCTTTCCCTCCCTCCGTCTCTCTCTCTGTCCTGGAAAAGCCTGTACACATTTATACATTTGAGTGTACACATGGACATATATGAGAGAGAGTGTGTGTGTTTAACTGTTGAATGAGGACAGATAGTGGTCGGGGCACACACACACACACATGAGAGAGAGAGAGTAGGGAAAAGTTGCCTATATATTTAAAAGGTTTTATCGAGAACTGTCATCATACCATCAACGATGAGAGAAAGAGAGACAAGGGAAAGGACGTAGGTAATACCTGTAGCTCTCTTTCACACACACACACATGACTCTCTTTACTTATTTAGAATTGGCAGGGTATATTCTCAGTGTACTCATTCCATTCCCCTTACACACAAGGAGAAGGGAAAGGAGAGAGAGAGAATACAGCCTACCCCTCAGATCAATGACTTAGTTAACGCAAATATATACTCCTGTATTACATGATAATTCCCTTCCAACATGGAGTGTATGTACGAAGTTCTATAAATCGGACACAGTCGTACATATCCAGGGAATATACATGTGCAGGGAATGAGAGAGAGGAGAGGGGAGAGTAGAAATGTTTTATGCATCATTCTTCAAATGGATCATGTGGGTAAACTCACTTGATGGTGACCAACTCAATTCAACTAGACAACTGGAATTGGAACTGGAGTTCCAATGGAGTTCAAGTCAGAGTTCCTTCCTTCTCCACACAGCTAAATTTCAGGACTAAATTGTACGGGGAAATGAGATGAATTTCATTTTGAGACCTTTTCCCTACTCTCTCTCTCTCACATCATGCAGAGGAGTCGGGCGTATTTGATTCACAACGCTTTTCTCTCGCTCTCTATTTATCTATGTGTGTGTGTGTGTTTTGTGACACTAACAAGACAGGTTGAAAGCTCTGGAAAATTGCTATGAGTGGACGTTCTAGTCATTCAATAACACATTCTTGTGGTTCTCCAGCATACTTCTCCTCCTCCTCCTCTTCTTCTTTTTACTGTATTCTGTACGTGTCTGTGTGTGTCATTCTCGGTTGTTCAACTCTTTCTCTGCCTCTTTGTGTCGTTCCTTGTTGTGTGAGGTTGGTGTAGACTGTAGTTCAGTATGTTGGACTGTACAGGGACAGACATCAGAATTGTAGGAAGAAGACTCAACCTTCTCTTTCTGTAAATTTTGTAAATTACTTTTTCCCTTCTTTCTAAACATTTAAATAATTAATTAGCACTACCTGTAAACCCTTCTCTGTTTCCCACCCACCCACTCACAACTGTGGTGGTCTAAGGATTGTATATAGTATACTAGTGTACGTTAGGCTAGTGGAAAAGTGGTGGAAGAAACTCAGTCAAAATTCTCTTGACATTTCCATTAAGGGTGGGAGGATAAAGCTTTCAAATTGATCTCAATATCTAAGTGCTCACCAACACACACCACTCCACATACGGTGTATGTTTGTGTGTGTGTGGAGGGAGAGACATAGAGGGTAGTTGTAAAGGTATTTGTATTTGTATGGAGTAACGTGATTGAGAGAGAGAAATTGAGCAATTATCTATTGATTTTCCAGGACTAGCCATTTGTTTTTGTGTCATTAAGCTGGCAAGGTTAAATTGACTTTGATCTTTTGTATTTTGGAAGGATTTTTTAGTCTGTGTTTGAATTGAGAGTGGTAAATAATTTTGAGATAAATATTTCTAGTTTTGTAAATTAAGATGCGTTAGATTCCAAATTTTGTGGTTACTGAAATACTATTCATAATATAGTCATATATTTTTGGACTGAAATTTTGACTAGTCATAATAATAGTGAAGTCAATTAAATTTTTTGTCTGGGAATTTTTGTGAAGAGACTTAAAAAAATGAATGGATGTGTGTAAATAATAATACTATTTTATTTTAATAAAAATGATAGTAGTAGGTAGAAGTAAGTTAAATAATAATGGACTTGACATGGGATGATGAATGATGTAGGAGGGAGATCACAATTGGATTGGTACCTCCTCCTCTTCAATTTTCATCATTGGACATATTCGCCAGCAATAAATACTGTAGTAATATCTGGGCTGAACGGAAATCCGTTTGGAATCAACGTTAAGTCGTCCACGAAAGTAATTCTCAAATGCAAACGAATGGTAGTAGTAAATGACAAAGGACAAGAGCAATAATCAAAAGAGTAATAATAAATATTCATTCAACTGAAAAAGACAACTACTTGTTACATAAATATCAACATTATCTCTCTCTTCCCAAAAATTATCAACTGTAAAAACAAAGGAATGCCTATACTACATACAATGAACCCTATCATGAAATCAAAAGCAATAATCATTCAGCCCCTGTGCACTGTAATTACAATTACAGTCCAGATTTAATTCAATACATAAACAACGAATTCAAAATTTAACCTGAATAGCAATTAGAATGTAACTTTACGCGCGTGTGTAAATTCATAAAACTATCCTTCCGCCGTTCAATAATGAACTTTGACAACGAAAGACAAAAACCTTTCTCCGAACAGCAATACCAACAATAAGCAATAGATAAATTACTAATGTAAAATATATGGTACTTTTACTTTCATAATATGCCTCACAAAATTCATAAATGTATGTACTATGTACATTCATTAATGTATAAGTATAACAATTCATAAGCAATATGAAATGATGTGATTCTTCAGATTCAAATGATTTAATTTAATTAAAACAAAAGGAAGAGAAAGTCAGGATGAGGAGAAAAACGAAATGACGAAATTAAAAACTGTGGTCTCTCAAATGCCCATGATATGAGTTGCACACTAATTTTAGGATTTTTATTAGTATTATAAGTCTGCACACACTGCACTTCCATTTATGTAAATAAGAATATATAGATTAGGATAAGTATAAATATATGTAATGTCCAGTGTAATAATGTGGTGTAATTTCACAATTCTTAAATGTTCTTCTCGTGTATCCTTCTCCTACTAACCTTTCCTTTTCCCTTGGCGTTTTCAAAGAGCGTGTGATTAATGTGTCAAAATTTGGGATGATTGAATAACTCTTTGAAGTACAGGCCGCGCACTGATTATATGGGCGACTTTGAAATGCCCGCGACTTTGTTGAGAGGGGGCGGGGTGCCGAGTTTGACCCCAGAATTAAAGCCTGGACAATTCTGATTCAGACTGCAA